>VMKM01003395.1:0-38002 GCA_008360985.2 Macquaria ambigua | reverse complement strand
ACACACACACACACTCACTCACTCACTCACTCACTCACACACACACTCACACACACACACACACTCACACACACACACACACACACACACACACACTCACTCACTCACTCACTCACTCACACACACACACACACACACACACACACACACACACACACAAGGTGACAAGCTTGTTAATGGTCAGTTAGCAAGCTCACTAGCTTAGTTAGCTAAGTATCCAGAGAACTGGATGTTAGCAACACAGCTAATAAGCTACGATAGCTTCCTCCATGTTGGACTCTCCAGCTCTCCGTCCAATCAGAGCTCACCTCTGTCAGGATGGTTTGTTATTGGTCAACGGTGAGATTTCGCAGGTCAGAGTTCACCAAACTTTAACTTGACCAGAACCATGATAGTGAATGATGATTTCATTGGAATGAATTGATTTCTTCATTTCACCATATTAATCGCTGCTCTGTCTCTTCGTCTCCGTCTGATGTGTTGTTCTTTCCAAACCTCCTCCAGCTTCACATTCTCTGTCAGAGTCAAGGTCCGACTCGGCGGGATGATAAGACGAGTCCACAGAGTGTTTCCTGATTACATAAAGGGGTTAAACTTCTCTGCAGTCTGTGTTCTGGTCCTGGACTCCTGGAGTCCGTCCAACACATTTCAGCAGCAGATAAAGAAAGAATGTGTGGAAGCATGTAGCTTCATGCTTCACGTCCAACACAGATCAGCAGAGAGGAATGTCAAACTTCACAGCCTCGGGCCTGAACATTAACACTTGTTATATACATTTAGTTTGTGTTGTGAACTAAAGGGCTTCCTTACTCCACATTTCACCTCAACATGATTCATCCTGAGCGAGCTGCACAGAAACTTTCAGTTTTGGTTTCAGACATAAAAAATGAACTTTCCTCAATAAAAACTGTTAATTAACCAACACTTCCTGTTTTGTGCACATAGTTGACACAGTTCCTGTTCCCCGGACCTCTTTGAAGACGGTCCTGATCCTGGTCAGGTCCACATGGCTGGATCAGAACACGACTACAAACCAACCAATCAGATTACGACAACAAACCGATCAGTCAGAACACGAATACAAACCATTCGATAAGAAGGGAGGAACTGGCCGGAGCTCCATTTAAATAAAGTTCAGGTAAAACATGCTGCAAACAAACCAAATCGATGGAGATGAAGAAGTTTTGAGGTTTTCAGCTGCGCAGAGCCAATAAGATGTTTATTGATGATGTGTCACCACACATTGATCACACAGTCTAACTGCCTCCAACTGATCTGTGATCAGATTAAAAACCCTTCACGACAAACTGCACATGTTCATCTGCTGCTGTATGGAGTCCTGTAGGTGGCGCTAACAGGACTGCTGTTCACTGCAGGAGTTTAAACTTCCTGACTTTATTCAAACCTCACGACCAGGAGAGAGAGAGAGTGTGTGTGTGTGTGTGCGTGCGTGTGTGTGTGTGTGTGAATATTTGTCCCATGATGTCAGCGTGAGGAGGAAGAACAGGAAAACTGTGTGGAGACGACGACGGAGCGAACCAACAACTGCAGGAGGAAAACACACACACACACACACACCCTCCCCCATCAGCAGATGGTACGGTCCGACCCGCCCTGCTGTCCGTTTGAATTTTGGGAACTTAAAATTACAGTTTGTTACTGAAGTACTGTAACCTACTGCAGTACAGGTTCAAGTTACTTGTACTTTAATTGAGCATTTACATGTCATACTGTGTACTTCTACTCCACGATGACTAAGATTTTACACAAAACATTTCACAAGCTTGAATATGTTATATTAACCCCTAACCCGTTATAGATGAAACTAGCTAACTGTATGAAGAAGGTGAGACAGCAGTGAGACAGCAGAGAGTGAGACAGGTGAGAGTGAGACAGCAGAGAGTGAGACTCCTGGCCTGTGATCAGCTGAGAGTTCATCAGACCTGAAAACAGTCTGAGGGCAGAAAACAACAACAGAACTGTGTGTGAGACAGTGAATGCACCGTGCAGATGGAGGACGGTGGCCCGGAGGTCTCACACTCAGAAACTCACATGATGTGAATCAGCTGAGAGACAGAGGAGGAGAAACCTTCATCTAAACTCTGGACTGACAGTAAAAGATTAAAGTAAAAATCCTTCACGTTGCTCCAGTTTCTTTCTTTTTGTTTCCACGTCCTCCCTGTTTATTCATATATTATAAATATATTACATTAGAGGATACCAGGGCTTTCACACTAATAACATTTAGACATGTTTTTACATAAAAGCATCACTGATTTAAATGTAAAGCTTTAAGATAAAAGAACAATACGGCAGATGAAGCGTGTCACTGGCTGATCTCTCGATTAACGAGACTCTGACTTCATGAACACTTCAGGGCCCTTGTGTTGTTCTTCTAAACTTAAATTCTTCGGTTATCAAGCGGACTGTTGCTGGACTGTTTCACTTCCTCCTCTCTAAACTCAGACGCTCACTTCCTGTTCAGCACACGGTGGTTTGTGATAAGAAGAAGCAGGACTTTGACTTGGCACAGAGTATTTTCACAGTGTGGTGTTAGTACTTTAACTGCAGTAGATCTGAATATGTCCTCCACCTCTAAACCTGAGAATATACATTTTAATCTATTTTTGTTTATTGTAAAACTAACCGGGAACAGACAGAGAGAGAGAGTGGGTCAGGGTGATAGAGAGACTATTATCAACAGCAGATCAGTAGAGAGAGAGAGCAGCTTCACAATGAGCTCTTTTCATTCAGACATTTAAAGGAAAAACTCTGCAGCTGGTTAACGGCCGACTTAACAGTTTCAACACAACGACCATCTTTCACGTCTCCGCTCACATGGAAAATAAAAACCACACAGACACAAACACACCTCAAACTGGACCGACTTTCTTTTTCCATCAGAGGAGGGTCGAGGCCTCTGAGACCCGATTGGACTCTGATGGATCAATTAAAACACAAAAATAACCAGCTGCTGTTTAAGTCTGTCTCATTTATATTCATCAACACAGAGAAAGAGCAAAGATCAAACTGTTTAATCATCTAAGCAAATTATATAATTGTATTATCTTGTATTAAAAGTGTATTTGTGTTCGCAGTGAGCTCTGATAATACTTCCTTGTGTGTGTGTGTGTGTGTGTGTGTGTGTGTGAGGTCAGAGTCCAGCAGCCACATGCTGCTGTGAACACTGACAGAGGACTTGTACTTTTGGCCGTGCTGGAGGTAGTTCGGAACAGTTTAGTATATACAGTATGAATATATTCTGTATAACAGGTTCACATCACCGAGGCGACAGTATAAATCCAGACATGTGGACAGAGTTCAGTCCAAAAACTCTGAGTCAGTGAGAAAATCCCAAAAACATGTGTAGCGATTTAACTGACAGACGAGTTTTTGTTTGAAGGACGAGCTCAGCGGAGCGTTCGGCTCTCAGAGAGGTGAAGACTGATGACACATATCTGCTGCTGGACCTGAACAGACTGCAGAGAGACCAAGACCTGATCCAGCACAGATGAGTCAGAGTTGCCGTGGGAACCAGAAACATCAAGAAATGACCCAGAAACATCAAGACACTAACCCTGAACAACCCAGAAACATCAAGACACTAACCCTGAACAATCCAGAAACATCAAGACACTAACCCTGAACAATCCAGAAACATCAAGACACTAACCCTGAACAATCCAGAAACATCAAGACACTAACCCTGAACAAACATCAAGACACTAACCCTGAACAATCCAGAAACATCAAGACACTAACCCTGAACAAACATCAAGACACTAACCCTGAACAATCCAGAAACATCAAGACACTAACCCTGAACAATCCAGAAACATCAAGACACTAACCCAGAACAATCCAGAAACATCAAGACACTAACCCTGAACAATCCAGAAACATCAAGACACTAACCCGGAACAATCCAGAAACATCAAGACACTAACCCTGAACAATCCAGAAACATCAAGACACTAACCCGGAACAATCCAGAAACATCAAGACACTAACCCTGAACAATCCAGAAACATCAAGACACTAACCCGGAACAATCCAGAAACATCAAGACACTAACCCTGAACAAACATCAAGACACTAACCCTGAACAATCCAGAAACATCAAGACACTAACCCTGAACAAACATCAAGACACTAACCCTGAACAATCCAGAAACATCAAGACACTAACCCGGAACAATCCAGAAACATCAAGACACTAACCCTGAACAATCCAGAAACATCAAGACACTAACCCGGAACAATCCAGAAACATCAAGACACTAACCCGGAACAATCCAGAAACATCAAGACACTAACCCGGAACAATCCAGAAACATCAAGACACTAACCCTGAACAAACATCAAGACACTAACCCTGAACAATCCAGAAACATCAAGACACTAACCCTGAACAAACATCAAGACACTAACCCTGAACAATCCAGAAACATCAAGACACTAACCCTGAACAAACATCAAGACACTAACCCTGAACAAACATCAAGACACTAACCCTGAACAATCCAGAAACATCAAGACACTAACCCTGAACAAACATCAAGACACTAACCCTGAACAATCCAGAAACATCAAGACACTAACCCGGAACAATCCAGAAACATCAAGACACTAACCCGGAACAATCCAGAAACAATCCAGAAACATCAAAATTCTCAGATCCCAGAGTTTCCAAAATGACCACATATTTCTCCAACAGCACATGAATGCAGCATAACGGACAAATATCCCCGCCAAAGCAAATTCCTTGTATGTGAAAACCTACTTGGCAATAAACCTGATTCTGATTCAGAAACATTCAACCAGTCAGAGATCTTTGTTTCCTCCAGCTCACCAGCTCCTTCATACTAACTGACTCCAGACCTGTAATTTGGATCCAGATCCAGACCTTCACCCTGAAACACCATGATTCAGAAAGGGGGGGCAGGAGGATATTTTTAGCTCAGAGTTTCCTGAAACATTTCTCTGAGTCCATCCTGATCTCGGCAGCAGTGTTTGTCTGAACCCTGTGACCTCTGACCTTTAACCTCCACTTGACAGCTCGGCTGTGATTTTGGGGATCAGAGAAGATTTCTTTTACACTTTTGTTCTCACTGAGTGGACTGTCAGGAAAATCTGAATCCAAATTTAAAAACGTTAAACATGATTTTTTTCTCTTTACATGGAGCTATGCTAGCAGTTTCCCCCTGCTTCCAGTCTTTGTGCTAAGCTAGACTAAACACATCCTGGACCTATCTCTGTACTGGACACACTTTTCATCGGCCGCTGGGAAAGATGGAGAACAAGCAATTACTAAAATCTACGACTGTTCCTCAGACTTTCCCCCTGGTTGCTGTTAGCTAGCAAGCTAACTAACATGTATTGTTAGCTGTACCAAACATTAGCTCATTAAGACTCATTAAGTCTGTAGTACAAACCAGAGCTCCTTTAAAGAAACTTATTGAAACTTATTTTACTTTTTCTTTAATAATCAAAATGTCTGTTGGTTAATTCATTTTTTAAAAACTTTTAATTATATTTATTCTAGTTGTAATCTCACTATCACCACTGCTTTTACACTACACGGACAAACGTATGTGGACATTGCTCCTTTAAAAACTCCTTCAGATGGCTTCAGTTTGTCTTCATGTGAAGTCATTTCAAATGTCTGAACTCAGTCCTTCACTTTCTGTCATCTTACAGAGGAACCTCTGAACACAGACAGTCTGTTAACGTCAGCTGACAGCTTCACAGAAAGACTTCAGGGGCTTTGAAGGTTTATTGCTTCCTGCATGTTGAAAGTTTAAACAGTTTAAACAGAAAAAGACTCACCAGAGACGATCAGACAGAAAACCAACCAACCGAGCGTCAGGCTGAAAACTGCAGACTGAGATCATGAAGCAACTCCCTCCCTCCCTGTCTGTCTCTCTCCCTCCCTCCCTCCCTGTCTGTCTCTCTCCCTCCCTGTCTGTCTCTCTCCCTCCCTCCCTCCCTGTCTGTCTCTCTCCCTCCCTGTCTGTCTCTCTCCCTCCCTCCCTCCCTGTCTGTCTCTCCCTCCCCCTCCCTGTCTCTCTGTCTCTCTCTCTCTCTCTCTCTCTCTGTCTCTCTCTCTCTCTGAGGTGTGGCTCCAACCAGGAAATGCATCCTGCCTTTTTTCTCTAAAGGACTTCATTTTTTCTCTTTTTCCTTCTTCCTTCACTTCCTGTTTGTTTCCAGTCTAACGGCGCCTCCTGCTGACTCCCCAGCCTCATTACATCTCTTACATTCAGTGGTGGAAAGTACATTTACTCAAGTATCCTTCTGTACTGAAGTACAACTGTGAGGTACTTGTACTTTACTTGAGTATTTCTACTTCTACTCTGCACTACATTTATCTGACAGCTTTAGTTACTTTACAAATTAAATTTTTTACACATGAAGAATTTATAAAATCTGATGTTTGTTATAAATTAAACTCCCCAACAGTTTATACAGGTACAGCTGATCGATCAGTCCATTAATCAATTAGTCGATTGACAGAAAATTAATTGGCAGCTATTTTAATAATGGTTGAAGTCATTTTTCCTGTAAAACATTTCCTGGTTGCAGCTTCTCAGATGTCACTATTTCACTATTAATATAATAGTCTAATCACTATTTTCACAAGTTTTACAAACCAATCAATCGATCAATCGATTAAAGGAGAAAAGAAACAGCAGATGAATCCAGAATGAAAAGAATCAATAGTTGCACTGTTATTGATTAAAGGCCCTCACAGGTGATTTCAGTGATGTTGCTGATTAGACCAATCAGGTTGGAGCTGGGATTTATGTGATGTCATCAGGTACTCATTCTCAGAGCTCTGATTTTGAAAGATGATCAGGTTGATCAGGTGTGTTGGTGTTTGATTATTTTTACCTGTTAATGTGATCATCAGCTGACAAACACCCTGCAGAGGATCAATTGACTGATTGATTGAAACCTGTTATAATATTTTCATTGTGTATTTTTTAATCAATCATCAGTTTATTCCATGCAAACAGCGCCCCCATCTGTCTGAAAACATGAACTGCTCCCGGCTGTTCTTTATTTAATCATTTATTATTTATCATCAATATTTTAATTATTGATTTGCTTATAGTTATAATAAGACTGTAGAATCCAGGACAACAGAGTAGGATTTATTTTCCAGATTTTATCCCTTTGACGTCTTCACGTGACGTTTCAAAATATAATATATGTTATATATATGATCAGTATAACTTTTGCATTTTGAGTGACTTCATGTTTATATTAAATCAGAGAGCCCCAAACAGCACTCTGTGTGTGTGTGTGTGTGTGTGTGTGTCCTGGAAACATACCGAACATACCGGAAACTAGCATTTCCTTCAAAATAAATGTGTAACTTTTTGTTGTTCAAATTGACCTTAATTTGTGAAACACGTCGAGCTGCTGAAAGGTGCTTTATCAATAAAGTTTGTTATTATTATTTCACAGTATAGAGTAATGATGCCCTGTAGGATATTTTTAGTAACTTAATCATATTATCTTTTATTATTGCTCTGCATACCTTTAAACGTATTTCAATAACTGTCTTAATTTTAACCTTATGTTTGTTTTTAATGTGAATATGCATGGGCGTAACCACGCATTCTTTGGGGGGTCGTGTCCCCCCCAGTACTGAGAAACTACCAATCCGTCCCCCCCAGTATCCAGTAGAAAATATGTTAAACATGTCCTCCTTTTATGAACCCTGCCAACAGATCTGTTTCTTGGTGTTTCTTATTTCTTATTTTTAATTTATTTTTGTTTGTTAAGGAAAACATAAGTGTGTGACCCCCCCTCCCAGTTGTACACTTGGTTGCTCCCATGCTCGCGCACACAACTGGCGGTTGTTTGATTGACACCGTTAGCATGTTGTCGTTGCTATCAGTGTTGCTAACGGAGCTCAGAATCAGATCTCCTGAAGTCTTTCTGTGCTGTGATGGTAATCTGGCGGGTTTTTAGTTTGCTCAGTCAGCGGAGGTGAGCTGATGGAGGAAGTAACGTTACCTGAAAAACTTAGAAAGCAATACAAGTTTTTATTCAGACAGGAAGTTACGAGCTACCAAAACAGGTAACGTTAGGTTAGTAGATAAGACAAAAGCTAACGTTTCAGGTAACTGTTACTACTGTACACTGTTCTTTATACACTTACTGTATAGCTAAACAGCAGGATTACATTAAAGCAAATAAAACTAGTAATACAAGCAGAATATTCAGTGTATCAAATTAAAATGATCATCAAGGTCATCAGTCATTGATCTTCAGGTAAAATAATGACATGTGGTCACACTGCAGGCAGCACAGAGAGACAGGGAGGGAGAGACAGGTACATGCTCTGGAGATACAGGTGATCAGGTGAGAAAGTGGAACGTGAACTATAATGCAGTTTAGTACATTAGCACATAGACAGTAAGTGTAAGAATCCAGCTGAACAGGTAGTTTAGTAAGGCATTACAGGTAAATGCATCTTGTGTGTGAATGATTGTGGTTGCATGGAGAGCAATACTCCATCTTAGATTAAGACACAGGTGGAGAAGTTTGGAAGGAGTTGCTTGTTTTAGCTGTAAAACAGTGAACAGTTAGCAACTGACCAAAACAAATGAAGTGGGGGGGGCAGCCACTATCTCAGAGAAATCAGACTGTTCCTTTAAATGTGAATTCAAATTATCAATGTAGTCCTCAAAACTATGTTCTAAATGTGTGAATTTTCATATATAAATATAGAATTGTGGAAAATGCACTTTAAAAAAATGTGGACCCCCCCAATGTCTATACCATGGTTACGCCTTTGTGAATATGAGACGTTTTTCCAGCACATCTAAAAAATAATAACTCATTTTCAGCAGCATTCATTTTCACTGTTACTGACAGATCAATGGAGGGATAGATCGATCAGTGATCAGTTGCAGTGTTTTGAACAGGTTTACTCTTTCTGTTGTGTAAAGCTGTTGGTTTTCACTAAAATCAAAACTGAGATCAGCTGCACAACAGAAGCGCGAACTTCCACTCGGCTTTTATTTTGAAATGTTTAGACGGAAGTCTTTGTGTATACTAAGGTGAGCTTGACGCAGGCGCAGAGATCATTTTAACCTGCAGCAGCAGAGAAGCAGCGTCTGAACCGTCTGCAACAAAAGAACAAAGAAGAATAAATCACAGAAACTTTTATTTTCTCACCGGAAACACGAAGGTAAAAGCTGCTTCATTAATCGATGATTTTATATTGATAGAAACATTTCTGTCTGTTTTCTGTGTGAAAGCCGGTGATGACGGAACCTGCTGCTAATTAAAACCGACGTGCAACCAAACTAAATGTCAGAATGTGAATATTTAAGGTTCATTCATGTGATCAAAGTCAGTGATCCATCGTGTAAAAACGGCTTTAACCGGCTGCATCATCGATTCCTGATCAGCCAGAACACCAGGCCAACGCCTCTTATGCAACCTCATCAATGATCAGTCTATCCCTCGATTTAAACATCTAATCAATAACAGACATGACACCAAAACTGAGATATTGGTGACGCGTTTTAATAAATAAAAAAAGACTATAATCTGTCTTCGCCAGAAACGCCGATCACCAGCCGGTGATCACCAGGGCCAATGCCTCGCGATCAATAGGCCTGGTTCCCAATCAAACCAGCCGAAAATAAAATCAACAGAAATGTGAATGTAGTTTGGTGGCAGGTGGAATCATCAGTGTCGGGCTGTGAAAGCGCTGAGTCAGAGAAGTGTTGAGGTTTATATGAGTCTGCAGTGACACGATGACCCAGTTTCTGTTCTAGAAATAATCAGAAAATATATAAATATATATCTGAGTCACTGATGGAGGAGATCACTGCCTGAAAGTCAAACTACAGCAGTTAGCTCCACCCAACCCGGACCAAAACTCACAAACCTGCTCCTGAAATAAAAGATAAAAACAGATTTGAATAAAGCAACAAAACACTGCTGAGTTCTAATTCAAAGGATCGAAGAATCAGCAGGTTTAATAAAAATGATCTGAACTCAGTCAGAATCCTGCAGCATGATTTCTAGTTCATTCATTAATTAATTAATCAGCGCCTGAGAGGCCTTCAGGGCCCGTTGGAGTTTGCGGCTCTATAAAAGGACGAAGGTGTGAAGCTTGAGATTAAAGCTGATCACTGATCAGATTTCTGAAGATAAGCCTGTCAGACTGACAGACAGACTGTTCTGTGATCTGCTTATTGATTGATTTGTTGATTTCAGGTCACATCAGAGGGAACTTCTGACTTCTCGTCTCTTTGTTTTCTTCTTTCTTCTTGTGAATCTGATGTTTAATGACAGAATAAATCCTGCAGATAATAAATCCAACGCCTCTAACTGAAATATATCTTTATATTTTACATTAATCTTCATGTCTGTCGATTCATGTTTTTCTCATCAAAACAGTCACATCATTTATTTTTACTGTATTTTTTACAGTTTTAATACTTTATTGTTTGATGTCTCCCTTATTCAGTTTCAGACGTAAACATGAATTTTCTGTATTAGAATAAACCTGCTGCTCTGAGGAAACTGCTCCGACCTGTAAACAGTCTAAAAATAAAACCAAGACCAGGTTTAAAATAAGCCGAAGCTGCTTTCAGTCTGCAGAGATTTAATGACCTCACAGAAACAGATCGGTTTGTACATTACTATTTTAAAAAGAACCAGAGTCCATAGAGAAATAAACCCATTTCTCTGCAGCAGACTCTTTAACATCTAATATCAAACTGTTCAGGTGTCACATTTGGTTCGTGTGCAAATGATTACGTTTTTTTTTCATTTGGGAAATGTTTCTAAGATCCGACATGTTTTCATTTCAAAGTGAGACAGATTACTGACAGATTTAAAATCAGTGGAGCTGAGAACTGACTTCAGGGGGGCAGAGGCCAAAATAACAAACCAACTGATCTAACAAAGGAAGGTAAACCAAACTCCATCAGCATGACAGATACACACCTTTACAACAGGTGTGGCTGGTTGGGAGGACAGGCAGGTGAAGTAGGACTCTTCTGCTCTGCAACAGGTTCAGGTCTTCATTGATCCCATGTGTTTCTGATCTGATCCCAGTTCTTTCAGCAGCAGCACTTTTAATGTCTTCAGCTGTCTTATTGTGTTTTATATCTGTGTGGCAGACTGACCGACATACAGCCGACCTGGGGTCAGGGTCTCTGGTCTGATGAGTTTCTGTATCAGCAGAACTTCTGTTGACGTTTGTGTGTTTTTATTCTCAGACTGAAACATGCTGAAGTCAAACAGCCAATACGACTCCTTCCTGTTCTGGAGGCAGCCAATCCCGGCCCTCGACCTGTCAGAGCTGGAGGACCTGGGTTTGACGGACGGTCAGCCGGCCAATAGCATCAAAGGAAAAGACAAGTCACCCTCACAGAGGAGTCAGGACGAGGAGGTGAGGGGACGTTATTACTGTTTCCATGGTTACAGTGTGAACAGATCTGTTTCCATGGTTACCAAGGCATCACAGTTCTCTGTGATTCAGATTTACCAAAATAACAGAAAGATACCAAAAACAAATAAACACAGACGTTCAGCAGGAGTTATATCAGCCACGTTAGCTGCTCTATAGATGCTAATGTCTCTCTGTCCATCTGTCTGTCTGTCTGCCTGTCTGCCTGCCTGTCTGTCTGCCTGCAGGGCGGCCTGTCTGAGTTTTCCTCCTTTAACTATTGGAGAGCTCCCATCGCCGACGTGGACGCTCTGCTGGCCGACCTCAACCTGCTGCTCTGAAACGCCTCCATCACCTGACCTCTGACCCCAGATCAGCCCAACATCACCTGACCTCTGACCCCAGGTCAGCCTCACCTGACCTCTCCTCTGTCCTGTCCCTTTTCTCCACAGATGCTGAAGGAAAAGTAACCATTTCAGAAAGTCACCAAAATAAGAGCGTGATTTTCACAGTAAAACAGTCTGTCCCAGAGAGACCGGTCCACTGAGACTGATCCTGGTTCAGATTAAACTCCACAGCTTTGTCTTCACTCTCTGATCCTGAATCATCTGTGTGAACCTGCTTTTATGAGCTATTTTAGTGTCTCTGTTTATAACTGGATTTTGAATGACACTGCCTGTCTGTCTGTCTGCCTGTCTGTCTGTCTGTCTCATTTGATATCATGAAACTGCTCTCTGAGTTCACACAGAGGCAGAATCTCCCCAAAACCTGATCAAGTCAGCACAAGTATTTCTATAAACTAGACTTTAATCAGTCAGCTGGGATTTTATATGCAGGAACAAAACATCCAAATATTTTGGCAAAGACAACAGAAAAGTGTAGATTATTAAACGCTAGAACTTATTAAACACAGTCGGCACTCTCAGTATGTCATTAGTTTTACTTGATAACTGACTGTAGTGTTTCACTTCCAGTCAGGTTCAAGTCTGTTTGTGAACCTGGAGTCAGTGCAGATCCAGGTCTTATTCAGTGCGTTAGATATTAGACACCATTGATTCACATTAAACCTTAGACGTTAGATAATAATAATAATAATAATAATAATGATGATAAACACTGTATAGAGTGTATATTTTAATATTAAATAATCTACTAGAAGCTAATTTAGTGGATCTGAAATGATTCTCCCCGTGTTGAAGCATCGACGTGGTTTATCTGAATCCTACAGGAAGTACTCAGTAATCCCAGCAATCTGATTGGTCGGTAGTTTAACCAGCTTCATGATACCAGGACGTTAAACCCAAAGACAGCAGACTGATGTCGCTGTGTGATACAGATCCCAGATCAGCTGTCCAGGTCTGCGCGTCACCTGGTTTCAGACTGGTTCTAAACCTGGTTTCAGACTGCGTTCACACTGAAATCAGATTTGAACCGACAACCTTGCAGTTTGAAAAAGGAGATTAAGCCCTTCTGTATGAGAACAAGGTGGACAGAATATTAGAAACGCTGTATTGATCCATTTTTGATCAAATGATTTCAAGTTTCTTTTGTGTCAGATTACTTTATTTTGTGATTTAATTAGTGGACGAGTAAGAAACAGTTGTGATGCGTTCAAAGCCCAGAGACTGAAGTTATTATGTGTTTCCATCTGTGCCTTTTTGTTCTTTTATCCAGAGCTGCTTCATTAACCGTTCACCTGATTTATTTATTTCTCATGCTGTTTTACTGAACAGCCTCAAACTGAAAACTACAGTTCACCTGTCAGAATGTTCTGTACACCTGTGCACCTGCCAACAATAAAAGAAAATGTCCTTTTTTGATCAACGTGACTTGTTTTCCTTCACAAATTCATCACATGTAGAAACTCACATTGAACACATTTAAATATTTTCACTAGCAGACGTCTCCTGGATCCAGACTTAAGGTTAACTCTTAATTCAAAGGTCCCAGAATTTCCTGTTATTTCCTAGGAAGTGAAGTTAGGCTGGTAAAATGTATGTACATGCTATTCACTGTATACAGAGAATAAAGTTTCCAATAATGAATCTTCTGATAGTATAATAGTAGTGACAGACAATAATAATGAGCCTCATCCCGCTATAAGAAAATACATTGAGATCTTTATTTTTTAACTAAACACAAGACGTTTGTCAACAACAAAAAAATACTGAGCAAAAACTAAAAAAGATTTAAGTGTGATTCAGTCAGTAAAATCCTCTCTCATGCTTTTATCACACAATATATAGTGATATAGTACATGTAGCAGAAAACAAATGAAGAAATAGTGGATTTAAAATAAAATATGGATAAAATAACCAGAGATGTCTGTTTTTGTCTAATGCAGTGAATTATCATCACATTAATGCAAAAATCATTTAAAAAGTTAATTTGAAATATTGCCCAAAATTGTGGATGTTTGACAAATTTATATCATCTCATAGTTTAAATCGTCATATAGACCAAAACTACTTTCTGTATCAGATTCAAACAAACAGCAGTTATTTAATATTAGTAAATTAAAAAGGCAGGACTTTATTTCTCATTATGACAGCTTTAACATGTTTTTTAAAAATTCAGTTACACATATCAGTATTTTTGAAAACCACTTTATTAACATCCCTTTGTAAACTAACATTTATAATTAACTCTTATTAAAGAACAGTTCAGCTGCTGCTTGTTTTAATGAGCCACAGGGCCTGAGAGCTGAACTCCAGACACAGCAAGAAAACATGCAGGTGAATATGACGGAGGAGGAGGACGTTACCTGTCTGAGAACAGGACACACAGGTTTAAATCAAACACTGCGTAGAACAGGTGAGCACCCTGCTGCACACTGTAGGCTAATAAACTGGAAACTGATGGACTGCAACAGGTAAGAAAGAAGGGAATCAGTACTGAATGATTACAGTGGGGAGTCTGCTAGGAAAGACTTCATGGAAAGTATCTTCTAATTAATTACTTTAGAGTAACAGGAATAATAGAGAGAATATGAAGCTGATTCTGAATATAGTTGATCTGTTTTTCTATGTTCTGCTCCACACTCAGTCCAGTAGGTGGCGGTAATGCACCTGTAAGCTGGTTGCCAACCGCCATTAAAGCTCAAAGAAGCAGCGCGCTGAGCTCTGCGGGCAGGAATACGCCTGTTACAGGCTGGTCTGGGGTCAGCTGTCTGCTCCGCGGGGTGTCACCGTCCCGCTGTAACTGCCGCTCACACCGACCTGAGGTCTGCTGCACAGTGTCGTCACAGAGCCCGCCCACAGGGAGGTTAACTCACTCTGGCTTCCACCTCCGGTGTCGAGGGGCCGCCATATTTGTACCAGATAAAACACAAAAATAACTATTTTTAAAATCGTTCTCGGCAGGTGAACACCTGTCAGAGTCTGATTTACGCCAGGGGACGTAAACTCGCGGGAATCTACGAGAGAAGAAGGTAAAACACACTTTAATTTAACTTGCTAACAGTCTGCATGCATACAGGCTAACGGCTAACACGGCTAGCTGGTAAACACCAGCGTCAAAGCAGATACAATGACGACCACACTTCCTGTCAGGACTTTCAACATAAAACGTGGACTGACATATCGTGCAGTTGCGAAAGTAACATTACATTGTCACTACATCAGGAAACTAACCCTCAAAAGCTTTCTCATAATTTAAATAAATTATAATGATGGTCAATAATTCAATAGCTACTATCAGTCGACTTTTAGTGAAATCCTACTCTGGTAATATCTAAACATCGATTTACACCTTTCTGTTGGTCCAGATTCCTCATTACGGTTTGTTCCGGGACAAAATAAGATATTTAAATATGACAGCTCTGATAAACATTCACTCCACGACACGATTGACTGTGTTCACCATAGTTAAAATAAACCAAGATATTTCATCAAACGAGGATAAACTTTACTCTCTTGTTTTGAAGGCTACGTCCATAACATCCGGGCGTGCTCCGGCCGCCTCTCGCTAACTTTCTGCAGTAAACAAGCCCGGCGGAGCTAGACGAGCTGCAGTGGCGCCTAATGTCCATGTTTTGCGCATTGTGAATTAAAGTTTGCACATCACTAACCTGTTTGTACTAAACGCAGAGTGATAAAAGCGCACAAACCCTCCACACACTGAGGGATTTGTTCTGTTTAGCCGGCTAGCGTGCTAACATTAGCAGAGAAGAGCATCCCGGCTGGCTCCTAACAAACCTGGACACGGTAAGTAGCTGCTCTGCCCTCCTCCGGTGGAACAAAACGACATTTTTTCTTATTCTTCACATGAAATAAAGTCACAAAAATAAACCGACATAGTAGAAGGATTTCGTCAGACAAATCTCCTGTAAGCGGTTTGACGGTGCGCGCTTGAAGAATGCTAGTTAACCGGATGTGGAAGTAGTTTTTTCTCCGTGTGTAAAATAGGAAATTTCTCTCTGACTTCCCCCGGAAAACCAACAACTTAATATCAAACGGTTTCCTGTCTGTGTTGCTGTAAATGTTTTGGTGGAGCAGGTTATGGTTTTTAACGGTTGTGGTGGTAAATAAGCGCACGGAGAGGGGAGACGGGGGTACGTGGCACATGGCGGACTCTTTTCTGTCCATGAAGGCGCGTAAAATGGCTCCTCGGCCGCGGAGAGAAAAGCCTCGTCCATCTCCGCTGTTTCTCAATCACAAGTAAAGTGCAGCGCGGTGGCTTCCATTATCGGACAGGGTGTCGGGCTAACTTGCCTAGCTTTCCCACTTTTCCGATGAAAGAAAACCATTGTTTCCAGTTAAACAGCAAACGACCCACTCACACCAGTGCTACGTGTTTAAAACCAGTCACCATTTGTTTATTTGTGAGGTTATTTTTTGTGCATTATGGTTGTTGTCGATGCCCTTAGAGCCCAAAATACTCTTAAAGTTTGAATCCATTATCGGACACAGCGATTTAATTGTTTTGGCTCTTTTAAGGCACGTCGTTAATCAAATGTACCAGTCAGGCACGATATGTCGCCATATATCTATCGTTAAATTTTAATAAAACGTTTACCAACTGATAACTTTTCCGTTCAAGTTTTGACATAATAGATAAGATGCATTGAGGCGGGGACATGTCCGATAATGGACTTATAGCTGTTAGCTTCCTACAGTTACCGTAAAGTAGTGTGAGGAGGGGGGTGCTAACATGGAAAATATGTTATTTTTATGGAAACCTTTTACTTTTCTCTCCAGACTCTCTGTCTCTGCCAAATGTTTTAACGTCCTCACAGCGAGAAGTGACCATCAGACATTTAGGTAAAGGCAGTAAACAAACGTGCAGGTAGATTAAAGTTTGATTATAATGAGAAAACATGGATGAACAGTGTAATGGAGAAAGGTAGCAGTTGGGAAAAGCTGTGCAGATATTTACATCTGGACGTTTGGTGGTTTTACTTGTATTTAGATGTTTGTTTGTTCATTGTCATTACAGATTATATTCCATAATCTCGGATTGTTTTCTTGTTTAAGCAATGAATCGTTTGGTCCATAAAATGTCTAAAAATAGTGAAAAATGCTCAAAACCATTTCAGTCCAAGTTAACAGATTTAACAGTCTGTTAATAAAACCAGCACCGATTCTCCTTTAAGACATTTTGGCATTTGTACCAAAATAAAAGACTTGAATGAGTTTTAAATAGTTACCTATTTATTTTCTGTAGTACACTAACCCAGTAGTTTTTACTATATTATAGTGTAGTTTTATTACTTAAGCTATAAGCTCTAATGCAGTAATAGTGTTAATTTTCACTAAATATTACTGATCATCTGTAATATAATCATCTTACAGCGACAGGGTGTGTCCATGTTAATGCCTTGTTCTACTGTTGAACTCCACAGGATCATTTGTGTTATCAAGTCGTATTAATTCAACAAAGGTTTAATATGTAAAGTAACTAAAGCTGTCAGATAAATGTAGTGCAGTAAAAAGTGCATTTCCCTCTGAGATGTGGTGGAGTGGAAGTGGAAAGTAACATGAAAAGAAAATACTCAAGTAAAGTACAAGTACCTCAAATATGTACTTAAGTACAGTACTTGAGATGTACTTAGTTACATTCCAGCACTGGACGGGTACACTGATGAACAACATGCTGGATGTTAAACCTCTGAAATAAACAAGTTAAACTTGTGAACAGAGGAATGTGTTTGTGTGTTCATGTAGAATAAAGTGTGAAACTGCAGAGATGTTTTGTTTGGTGAGATGCACTTAAGGACATAAATGTCCCTGCGTTGTAAACGTCTCTCTGTCTCTGGGTCAGATGTCGTTGGTGGACCTGGGGAAGCGTCTGCTGGAGGCGGCTCGTAAAGGTCAGGACGATGAGGTCAGAAACCTGATGGCCAATGGAGCTCCGTTCACCACCGACTGGGTGAGACGCCGACTTGAACCTCCAACTGAAACCTCAGTCTGTTGTTTAAACGTCCTGCAGTTTGTTATTTAGTCCATAACAGATGATTCCATCCATCCCACGTGTATCTTACAGCTCCTGAGAGAACTGACAAAAGACAGATCAGTTAAACAGCAGAAGGCTTCCCTTTGGTTTCTGGGTTTCTGTTTTAATTATGGTTCTTCTTGATTATAATACTTTTTTTTGGGTTTCTGATGTTATTGATTGTGGTTTTGGGATCTCTGCGAGTCGTGTCATTTACACCTGATTAAGAAGCCTGTGTTGTGTTATTTATTTCATGTTTATTGGTAGTGTTGAGCAGGCGGGTGAATATAAAGACACAATGTCTGTGTCCTGTAGCTGGGGACGTCCCCCCTCCACCTGGCCGCTCAGCACGGTCATTACTCCACTGCCGACGTCCTGCTGAGAGCCGGCGTCAGCAGAGACGCCCGCACCAAGGTGGACAGGACCCCACTGCACATGGCCGCCGCCGAGGGACACACCGTCATCGTGGAGCTGCTGGTCCGGGTGAGAACTGATCTGGATTTATTCTGACCTCACTCTGATTAGCTGATTTGAGTTCCTTCAGGTCTGAAAAGTAACCGTCTGGCTGCTGTGAACTTTGACCCTCGACTTCCCAAAGCTGTCATGAAACAAGCTGAAGTTTATTTTACTGTTGAAGAAGTTGTTAATCACATGACATCAAACATTTGGTGTCGTAAGCTTCTGGAAACGTTGCCAAACATCTGAAATGATGTTTTCTGAATTCTAATAACTCCACGGTTTCATTTAAATCTGGATGTTAGATATTTTCCCAGGTAATAGCTCAAATATCAGCTGATGCCGTCCCACACTTGTAGGTGGTGTATCATCAATAATCTGTCTGAGAAATATATTTTTACAGGCAGCAAACTGAACAGCCTTCCTTGATATGAGGACTAGGACTGTAATGTCCACAGGACATGAAACGCCTCTTCACTGTGTTTGACTTGGTCCTTTCAGAGCGGCGCAGACATCAACGCCAAAGACATGCTGAAGATGACGGCTCTGCACTGGGCGGCGCAGCATGGACACCACGGCGTCACCGAGACGCTCATCAAACACGGAGCCGACGTGCACGCGCTCAGTAAGTTCGACAAGACACCGTTTGACATCGCCGTCGACATCCAGAACACGGAGCTGATGCTGCTGCTGCAGGTGAGAATCTGCCAAAACATCCAGGCTGACCTCTGACCTGTTAATTCACAGAATATCCAGTTTTATAGTTCTTACAAATGATGTTGTTTGTTGAATTTATCCCAGAGGCTCTGTACTCGCTCTCATTTTCACCTTCTTAAGTGTGATTTATTTCTATATTTCTATACTTTATTTTATTACAGCTGGTAATAAAATGTCTTAACTATCTAGAACTTTTTGAAAGTTACAAACAACCTGGACTGGGAGGATAAAATCTTTCTAAGGAATTATTAAATTAGCAGACCTGCCAACCTGTACGCATTTTGACATCAAAGTACGCTGGTACGATTTATCTCTCTAAAGTACGCAAAAAGCTGGTGATGCCTTGTGCGTTTGACAAATTGTGCAATACTCAAGTCTAACAACAAGAGGCAGCAGCAATCCGCCATCGAGCATCTAGCCTGCCGAAAAGTAAAAGAAGACGAATTCGACCAATAATAGCGCCGGATTCGTTGCCGTTGCCTTGATTTGATTAACAAATGCGTAATGGCATTTCAAGAGACTAACTAGGATCCGCAAATCGACAGCAACACTCTTTTTATTTATTTTATCCCTCTGGTTCCCCTCCTCACTCCAGTTCCTCTTTGAACTCCTTTGCTAAGGTAAACGGACTGGGGGGGGGGCGGTACGTTGTGAATTGAGTTAAGCTAACGTTAGCCTAACGTTACGTACGTATTTGAAAGCTAGCTTGCTTGGTCACCATTCATTTAAGTTGGCAAAGTAAGTTATATCGTCGCAGATGGTTAAACGTGACTTTTCATAGTATTCGTAATATTTATTGCAGCCAAACGCGTAATCGTAATGAGAGGAGCAGATCGTGGCAGCCTCAGCTGAAAAACGCGCCACAGAAATTCCTATAAAGTTCCCGGGAGAGACGGCCATGCCTCCGGATCTCCAGACCGCCCCACCATGCATCCTGCACAGTCTGTCATCGGGCATCAAGGATCAACATTTAATAATCAGACATCGAATAATATTCATTTTCAGAATAATGTTTATGTATTGGCAAGTGTTGTGAATTAAAAGGGATACAAAATAACATCAAGTGGTCATGTTGGTGTAGATGTTATGAGGGAGAGATGTGTTAAGGCATATTTTCTGACAATAGGAATATGACAGTAATGGATAAAAATAATATAATAAATAAACCCCCCCACACACACACACACTTTTCACACTGCAACATCATATGGAAGGGACCAAATCTAAGAAAATGAAAAACATAACAGTGTCAGTCCCTAAGATCAAGACAACATTTTTCAGACAACAGGATTTGCAGCCAATCCGGGTGGAGACGCTGTTCACAAACTTCATCATTGAGCACAATTTGCTGTTATCTGCAGCTGACCATGCTGGACCAATATTTAAAAAGATGTTCACTGGTAGCCAAACTGTCAGGCAATACGGCTGTACAGATGTACATGAGCTGAAATGTTTTAAGCATAAGGTGGTACTCCAAGACTTTATTCAAGGTTGGCAGGTCTGAATTAGGACAAAATTATTCTTTACTTTTATTCGTAGGTTTTAACAGAGCAATATTTGTATACATATACTGTATACTGTGTATGTATATATATACTGTATGTGTGTGTGTATCTATATATGTATATATGACCCAGTCGTGTAGCCATCACAGTTTGGTCCTTGTCAAAGTCGCTCACATCCTTATGTTTGCCCATTTTTCCTGCTTCCAACACATCAACTTCGAGGACAAAATGTTCACTTGCTGCCTAATATATCCCCCCCACTGACAGGTGCCATTGTAACGAGATAATCAATGTTCCTCCATTATGACCAGTCAGTGGTCATAATGCTATGGCTGATCGGTGTACAGTATATAATAATATAATAATATTTGACTAGGAGCTGACTTAAAATAGGACTTCAAGTTGAGTCTGATTCACGTGTTCATCTGATATGAAACCGCTTTTTATCTATAGATATTTTCTCATCTTTAAAAATATCTAATAATAAATAATTTTGTGTGTGTAGGAGGGCATGCAGAACCAGGTGAATATGAACCAGGTGAACATGAACCAGGTGAGTATGAACGTGGAGACCAGCACCACCACCAGCCAGCCGCAGTTCATCATCCAGGGAATCCCTGCCATTCAGGGGGGGGTGGTGAACCTGGCCGAGCTGCTCAATAAGGCCAACGCAGGTACGAATACACACTCTCACACACACTCACACACACACTGAGCGTTACAACGCGTCCTGTGGAGGTGTAATGTTTGTGTCTGTGTGTCTCAGGTGACTCAGAAGAAGCCATGGCCGCCAGCGCTCTGGACTCCAACATCCAGCACGCCACCGTCGTCAACGAGGGGGGTCAGAGGGTCATCACTATAGTAACGGACCAGCATGGCAACCTGCAGACCACCGGAGGGATGGCGCCGCCGTTCTTTGTCACCATGCAGCACGGACAGCAGAGTACGACACAACAACCTTCACTCTGTTCAACACACTCTGAGTCACATCAGGACTTTAGTAATCAATCTGTTTGTGTGTCTGTTTGTGTTTTAAGTGTTGGCGGTGCCGGCCAACACAGTGACGGAGGAGGTGGTGACGGAGGAGCCTCAGCCTCCACCCTCCAGGAAGAGGAAGCTGGAGGTGACCAACAATCACAACGACACAGGAGAGACGGTGAGCGGAGGACATGTTTACTGGCAGATGGCAGTCACACAGCTAACGCAGCTAAATTCACCTTCCACACAGTGAGATATATATATTCATCGGTTAAAAGGCCGATACACAGACGACAGCAGGATGGACGCGGGATGTTTGTCCTTTCCATTTAATCAGTCAGTTAGTTAGGAACTTTATTGTCCACAATGTGACAAAATAACACAAGACAATTAATGAGGCAAACAAACATGACTTAAAAGACATAACTATAAGGCATGAAAAGACACCGCAGAAACTTCTCCAGGGGTCTGGGAACCTTTTTAGGAACTCAGGAACTTTAACTGCAGAAAAACCAGGCACTACATTTAGTTCCTGGTTCCAAGAAGTCCCTGGTCTGGGGGATAGAACCTTTATTTATACTGATTAAAAACAAGGTGTCTCTTCTTTTTCTTCTTCTTCTTCTTCAGGAGTTGTTGCAGAGGCAACTGCAGGAGGCCAACAGGAAGGCGCAGGAGTATCGTCAGCAGCTGCTGCGTAAGGAGCAGGAGGCCGAGGAGTACCGCATCAAGCTGGAGGCCATGTCCCAAAGTCAGGCCGCCAACGCTGTCGCCGCCAACGCTGCCAGCCCCGAAGAGGTGGTGGGAGGGGAGGAGGATGAGGAAGAGGCTGCGGCCAGCATGGTGGAGGAGGAGGGAGAGATGGTGGTGCTGCAGGAGGGAGGGATCATCATGGAGGGGGAGGAGGGTCAGGTGACACTAGTGGAGACTAGTGGGGGAGAGACGACGGAGGTCAGCTCCTAACAGAGAGGGGGGAGGAGGGGGAAGGAGGGGGTGACACACCGACGAAAAGACAGATCATGACGGGAGATGGTTGGTTTGACTCGCGCTAATTTGCATCCCTTTTAACAGAGTGTGATGGAGGAGAAGGAAATGAGTCACGGCAGGATGGGTTCAAGCGTGCACCATTTTGAATCCCTAAAAGAAGAGAGAAGAAACAAAATGGATTCCCCAAAAACAGTAGGAGGATAAAGATGACTGAAAACAGACTAAAACATGACAGAGGAATTTAGTCATGCACCATTTTGAATCCCTGAATAATTCCACAGCAACTTCAGAGAGAGAAACAAAATGGCGTCCTTAAAAAGACAACACGGTAGGAGAAAGACAGACTGATAGAGGCATAAACAAACGTGTTGGAGTTTAGTCGTGCACCATTTTGAATCACCGAAAGATTTAAAGATAACATGTCAGAGAGAAGCAAAATGGCTTCCTTCCAAAAAGACAAAACAGCAGGAAGAGAAAGACAGACTAAACAAACATGACAGAGGAGTTTAGTCATGTGCCATTTTGAGTTCCCACTTGTACTTGTGAATGCCTACTTAAGCGGGATGCAAAATGGCTGCTGCAGAAGGGAATGAAGCTGGATGAATGGATCGAAGAGATGGAGACCAACTGAAGAAGAAGAAACCGACAGCACAGAGGCAAAAGATAAATTAACTCAGGAGGTCGGACCTTCGCTCAAAGACATATGTACTTTTTTTTTTTGTTATAACCGCAATCAGTGATCCCAAACTAATTTATAATAACAACATGGGGTTTGGGAAGATGGCCCTCCCTATATGCAGCCATGTCTGTTCCCTAAACATCGCTTTAACCTACCATTTTACCTCCCCGTTCGACTAGGAGTGAGTACTGATAAAGACAAGATCACTAAACCTGAGGACACTCATACAGCAGGAATTTAGAGTTTTGGTTTTTCAATTTAACATTTCCCCAGTTGACTTTTAAATGTCGATGGTTATCCCCAGTATACCCAATTCCCTAAATCCCATTATTTCCGTTGTGTTCAGCTTTTGTCAGTGGGTTGTTTTTATTGGGTAAATCCCTGAACCAACACATCTGATGCCTTTATAACTCTATCATTAAGCGTTTTTGAACCCCCGTTACTCAAACCTTGCTGTAGCCTGCACCATTTTGCTTCCCCAGAAGAGTACAAACAAAATAAGGCCATGACTGGATGCTGTGAAGGGAAAGAAAAAAGATTTTCTGGACACTAAAATAACTACTTGCTTTTTGTTGCTGTTTATAATCAGTTTTGTTTTTGAACATCGGCTGTGACTTAATCATGTTTAAGAACAGAACAAACTTTTATTTCTTTAAAAACCATTCTGGACGCCAAACAACATTTCCCATTTGCTACCCAAGTAAGGAAGCCAAATGGCCATTTTGGGACAAAGCGTCTTCACTTTCACAAGCCAATTAGTGTTTGAATATAGAAAAACTATGAGTTTCATAGATCCCAGAGTCCTGACAAGAACTGAACCAGATCCATCATGGAAATTTTAACTTGCTTATGTTGATTATTATTTCAAACCAGCTTTGTTTTCCATCATCAGGTGGTTAAAGGCTTGTTGGGTCTAACAGGGCTGCAACTCATGATTGTTTTCATTATCAATTAATCTGCTGATTATTTGATAGATTCTTAGTTTAATCTATAAAATGGTGAAAGATTCCCATCACCATTTCTCCAGTCCAGAGGTCTCCAGAGTCCAAGGTCTTCTTGTTTTGTTCGACCAACGAAACCCAAGGAGATTCAAACTGCTGTCATAGAAGAGTTGAAATGAATTGCCAACTATTTTGATAATTGATTAATCGTTTCAGTCAATTTTCAAGCAAAAATGTCAAACACTTGCTGGTTCCAGCTTCTTAAATGTGAGGATTTGCTGCTTTTCTTTGTGACAGTAAATGAAGAGCTTTTGGGTTTTGGACTGTTTTCGGACAAAAGAAGCAAATTGAAGACGTCACTTTGGGCTCTGGGAAACTGTGTTGATTATTTTTTAAAATGTTTGGACATTTTATAGACTAAACGATTAATCAGTTAATCGTGAAAATAATCGGCAGATTAATCGAGTAATCGTTAATCCTGTTCTGCATATTTTTTGCCCTTTAATTCCACTTTGTGTTTTACATTCCTGTTGAACTGTCCTTTTCTCTTTATTTTTTATAAAACTTGCAATCATTTAGTCAGCTTTATTTTTTGGTTAAAGTTAAGGTGTGGTAACGCAGTCGAAACCTGTCCCTGCTGGTGAGTTCAAGGACACAATATCTGAAACATGAGAGTTGACTGCTGAACAGCAACGTTTTAAATCCAGAAAACGGCCAAACTGAAATCTTCGGTCCCTGTTGAAGTGTGAATGTCCCATGTCACTTCCAACTTCCTGTTTTGCACACAGAAGATCATAGTAACTTCATGTTGTGGCATCTGAGAGACTCAGCCACCAGCCAGTGTGACAGCACGTGTGGTAATTTGGTTTAAAACACCTTTTATAATGTGGTAATATGACCACAGGGCCACTACAGGGCACAGAATTAGCTAATAACGCATTAGTTGATATTATACTTTAATTAGCATTTTACCATATTGACATGCAGCACCTGGCGCCTTTCGGGCCCCTGCAGGTCTGGAGTCACAAGGCAGTTGGCGGCTTTGCCCAGGTGGTAATCCAGCCTTGGATGCTACTTCATGGAATAATTACTTCTCCACTTCCAAACACAGTTCATCAGTTTCTCTGGCGGCTGCAGATCTCACCTGAGCAGGAAACGCACTTCAACTGAAGTGAATGAAGAGAAGGAGCGAATATTAGCAGGGAGGAAATGTAACATGATCATGTAAACTGTAAGACTACATGATGATGACAAAGCTTTTCAAATTCAACACTTTTTTTATTTGCGTTATAATGTAACTTTGGCTGTGATTAATGATCTCTGCAGCAGGTTGATTTTCATAGAGATGAACTGAAACCAGCTGCTGCCTGGCAGGAAGGAAATTAATCTAGATGAAACATCTAAAGTCAGCAGTGTGGTCTTTAAAATGTGTTCCTCCCCGGTTTTGAGTTGTTGTCCTGGTTCAGCCCTGTTGGATCCCACAGTGGAAAGCAGTTATTGATTACTACCCGACAGCTGATAGACCCACCTGTATCCCCTCAGCAGCCCGTCGTGCTCTTCTGTCGCCTGGTCAGAGATTTGAGTACGATAGTTATTTTTATAAACTCTGCGAAGCCAACCTTTTTCTATGTACATATAAAATTGTATTTTTTTAACTGTACCTGAATGCTTCACCGTGATGATGATGATGGCTGCCTGCATTGGTAACATGAAATATAAACACTTGTTTTTTTGAATAAGAACTTTGTTGGTTGTGTTTTTGATACTTTCACACAGTGGCACCTGAACTCAGCGCGAGGCGTTCAGGTGTTGAACTGACTGCTACGAACACACCTGAACATGTTGTGCTTCAGTGCAATAGTGTGGCTCATTGATGTGTTTCTAATAGTTTTTAAAAACACTACAGCTCTGTGGCACAGAGGAATTTAGATACACAAATTAATAAAAAATTACACCAGTTTTATCATTTAAGTTGCTTCGGCTCGTCAGAAGTGAAGACATTTTTAATAAAAATAGAATTAATGTGTTATGTGAAAGCTAAATTCAACAAAAAACATTTTTAAAAAGGAAATAAATTATAAAAGCAGCTTGTATCTATTGTAGAGTGAGTTTTAGCTTCACTTCGACCTTGGAAGCAAAAATAAAATCTACATCTGCTGAGAAGGATCGAAAGCTCCAGAACAGCTGCTAAATGGACCTTGTGCTGAGATTGTTTTCCCAACTGCTGTTTCCAAGGTCAAGAATAAACTTTTAATCTCAGACTTAATTTACTAAAACGGAAAATTCATGTTTGCTTCTGACAAATTTCGATTTGATGCATTCGTTTAGAAGAAACTTTAGTGAATCGTCTCCGCAGACCAATCGGACAAAAACCAACGTTAGCAGGAATAATAAATATGAATAAGCAAGAAATAACATCCTTCATGTTTCACAGTTTTATAATAAGATAAAGGTGATTGGCTCATTTCCAGAGCTCTTGACAGCATCTTGCAGTCTTTCTTAGCGGATGGAGCTTGTTCAGTTGCCTCTATGCAACCATATGGAACTTCTATTGATGTTTTGTCAAACATATTAAACACGAGAGATTGAAACTTCATTCTTGACCTTTAGAAACAGCAGCAGACAAAACAATCTTTCCATATTTAGTAGCTGTTCTGGAGCTTTCGATCGCATCACACCATCTTCCTTTGCAGAAGTCAACAAGAAGTCAATCCCATGATAAGTGAACAGCTCCATTTGCTTTGGAGGATTGTGTTATTCGACTGAAAGCTCCAGAACTGCTTCCTAAATGGACGTTGTGAGATTATTTTACTTACATTGTGTTTGTAGCATGTTAATAAGCTAATACACAACTTCTTTCACTTCATCCATGGGCGTAACCACGCATTCTTTGGGGGGGTCGTGTCTCCCCCAGTACTGAGAAACTACCAATCTGTCCCCCCCAGTATCCAGTAGAAAATATGTTAAACATGTCCTCCTTTTATGAACCCTGCCAACAGATCTGTTTCTTGGTATTTCTTATTTATTTTCAATTTATTGTATTACTGTATAGCTAAACAGCAAGATTACATTAAAGCTAATACAACTAGTAATACAAGCAGAATATTCAGTGTATCAAATTAAAATGATCATCAAGGTCATCAGTCATTGATCTTCAGGTAAAATAATGACATGTGGTCACACTGCAGGCAGCACAGAGAGACAGGCTGGAAGCAGACAGGTGCATGCTCTGGAGATACAGGTGATCAGGTGAGAAAGTGGAACGTGAACTATAATGCAGTTTAGTACATTAGCACATAGACAGTAAGTGTAAGAATCCAGCTGAACAGGTAGTTTAGTAAGGCACTACAGGTAAATGCATCTTGTGTGTGAATGATTGTGGTTGCATGGAGAGCAATACTCCATCTTAGATTAAGACACAGGTGGAGAAGTTTGGAAGGAGTTGCTTGTTTTAGCTGTAAAACAGTGAACAGTTAGCAACTGACCAAAACAAATGAAGTGGGGGGGGGCAGCCACTATCTCAGAGAAATCAGACTGTTCCTTTAAATGTGAATTCAAATTATCAGTGTAGTCCTCAAAACTATGTTCTAAATGTGTGAATTTTCATATATAAATATAGAATTGTGGAAAATGCACTTGAAAAAAATGTGGACCCCCCCAATGTCTATACCATGGTTACGCCTTTGACTTCATTAGTGACAAATATTATCACTTTATTGCAGTTTTATCTTATTTGAATAAAAATGCTGATCATGATCGACCAGGTTTGATTGATGTATTGTTAATCCAACCCAAGTGTGAGGCCAACACAGAGCATTAGCCTGCCAGCTAGCTTATGTTCCTGTAGCTTCTGTGTGTTTTGTTTTTATGTCCTTGGCCTTTCTGTAAAGCTGAAACATGTCGCGGAGGTTTTCTGTCCATCTCGTGCTGTACTGGACAATAAAGTTGGAGACTTCGTCATTTTTATGAAGAAATAACGATTCATTTTATGATATTTGACAACTACAGCTCCCATGAGGCTTTTACAGGCTGCCACTGGCTTTTGGGTTATTACCGCCCAGCTCGTGGATTATGGCCGATCAGTCCTGATTGACGTTCCCACCGTCCAATCAGCGGCGGCAGTGAGGCACGCGGCCAACCCTGAGCGGCGGGGGGCGGGGCCGCAGGGGAGGGGGCGGGGCGCGAGGTATCATGGAGGATCAGTGGGCAAACTGTGGCCATCACAGGAGAGCAGCTACCGCTCTGATCCCCGGGAGTTTCTCAACTGTTCACCGCCCGCTTTCTAATCGCCACAGACGAAATATTTCAAAATGGACATGAAGAAGAGGATCACTTTAGAGCTGCGGAACAGGAGCCCGGCGGAGGTGAGCCGCTTTGATTTTAATAACATTTTAATTGCTCCTGAAATAGCCCGGGAGGTGATGTGCGACCGGAGCCTGGCTGGCTGCTCCCCCTCGCTCATCACATGGGGACCGCTTACCGCTAACACTATGAACGGCAAGTTTGCTTTCGGACACGGTCCGTTAAACCTCTTATCGATCAGGTTATAGTTTGATCAACTACCACCCGCAGGTCGGCTGAGAACAGCGGTCCCAGATGGATGTGGAAGCATCTCAGCTGCTCCCTCCGCCCGCCCGCCCCCTCCTCCTCTCCGGTGAAATCCCTTCTCTCGGGGCGGCTCAGCGGACACAAATTATTCAATTCAAACGCATTAGTTAGCACTGAATTTACGGTTCTTATCCCACCGGAACGTTTAGCTCGTCCGAACAGTTTCGTTATGCCCCGTCCATCAAAAAACACCTTCACGGACTAACGACGTGCAAGTTTAACTTTTAATCGGTCAGTGAGCGACCGCGAGTTTAACGGAGAATACATAACGATAAAGAATAAATACTTAACATGCGGATAGTTAGTTTGTGCTCAGAGCGGTTGTGTACCGGGGTGTTTTCGGAGCTCACTGCGGGCTCTTGTCCCGGAAAAACACTGCGTGTTAACCTCAACACCGACGACGTCGGTTGGTGCTTCGTGGTTCTCTGCGAGCGGACATCTTAAGTCGCCAGCGGCTTAAACTTCGACGGAAATATCGCATCTCCACACATTATATCAATCTTCGCTTCGTTAAATTCAGTTTTAAACTAAATTTTGCGTCTTTTTTGAGGCTTTTGTCGACATTTCCGTGCGACCGACTGCTCGGTGGCGGTCGAGGGGCGCACTGAGGTCGGTCAAAGAGACATTTTGAGTGGGGAACCGGGGCTCGGTAGTAACGCGTTACCTACTTAACGTTACAGAAAGCGGATTAGCGGTTGTTTCGACGGGATATCTACGAATATTTCTATTCTGTTGCTGTTAAAAGCAGTCAGAAAGGCCGCATTACACTTCGGTCCGTTACTGTAGTGTGATTACCACCGTGTAACGAGTGTCGGTGTTTGAATAACAGCGTCGTAACGAATCAAAATGGCGTTACTCGGCGAGGCTTTAAAGTAAACAGATTACTGTCTTCAGTTTAACCACGCGACGGATTGCTATGGCCTGTCTGTAGTTAAATGAATATACCGGACTACATCCACACAACTAGATGATTGTGATCTCTATTAAACATTTTAAATTAAGTAAAACACTGTAAACGCGGTGTTATTCGGATTGTGTCTCGTCCCTCTTTTATACAGCAGTCAGAGCTCCATGCTGTGTGTGTGTGTGATTAAGTTATATAACCGGACTGCCAACCGACCAGCTTCCGTTAAATAATACACAAATACACACACTTGTGCTCACCATTCAGACTTAATTCACTTCCATTGCAAACTCATCCAGCAGACAACTTGCCGGTGTCATGTTTTATGAATTGGGGGGATGCCGGCAGATGGTGTGTGTGTGTGTGGAGGCTCAGAAGACAACCCCCACCACACACACACACACACACACACACACACACACACACACAGTGCATGTAGATTATAGTAGGTTAAACCCCAGCACACACACACACACACACACACACAGTGTAATGGTGGTGCTGTTGGTCTCCATTGATGCCTGTTGGCCTGCAGGCTGAAGCTCTGCCACACTGAGTCTCTGCTGGTTATATAAGCCGAGGAACCAGAGGAACTCTGGGAAATAAAAGCAGCCACCAGTCTGAACAAAGTCCTCCACGAGCTGGGATCTCACACCAACACACTCTCAGCACAGCCCCTCTCCATCTAGTGTGTGTGTGTGTGTGTGTGTATATATATATATATTATATTATATATTTTTTTATATTATATATATATATATATATATATATATATATATATATATGTATATGTATATAATATATATATATATATATATGTATATGTATATATATTATATTATATATTTATATATATATATATGTATATATTATATTATATATATATATATATATATATATATGTATGGCCCATAAAATATTAAAAATAAATATAATATACAGACTTCCTAATATACAGATTTATCCACACACAGACTTCTCTAAAAGTATATATGAATACAGACGTGCACCAAAGCCCCCGCAGTAATCCACGCGTAAACACACACACACACATCTGCATGCATGTGATAGCTGCTGAATAAACAGTCTGCAGTGTCTGCACATACAGAACAGAACAGTATTCTGCGTGTGCACCTGTATACATGTGTGCGTGTGCACCTGTATACCTGGGAAAAGTAAAACAAAACCAGTGGAAAAAGTTTTTTAAAAGGGAAACGTAGTCATTTTTAAAAAAAAAACAAAAGTTCCAGATATTCTCTGCTTCCAGCTTCTCAAATGTGAGAATTTGTTGCATTTCTTCACTTCAGTTGAAGCTGAAACTAATAATTATTATAATTATCGGGTTATTTGCCAGTTATTTTCTTGATTAATCAATTAGCTGTTAGTCTATAAAATGTTTTTAAAATAGTGAAAAGGTCTCATCTGTCTCTAAGCCCACGTGATGCATTCAAGGTGCTTGTTTAGTTTGACCAACAGACCAAAGATGTTTAATTTACTGTCATTTATGACAAAGAAAAGCAGCAGATCTTCACATTTAAAGAAGCTTAAAACTGAAACGATTCATTGATTATCTAAACAGTTGCAGATTAATTTTCTGTCGATTGACAGATAGATGGATTGTTTCCATGTTAATACAGGGAGTTTTTGTTGTCGGAGCATCTAGTGGACATCAGAGGAGCAGCAGGTTGAAGCTCTTGTAGGTGAAGGTCAGCTGTAATGTCATTACACAGAACAGGACTGAACACATACAAGAGTAACAGCATCACTGCTAATAAAGTGAATATTAATATAGCGCAGAAACTTCTTTCAAATAAAGATGCTCAAAGTACTTTGTTGTGTTCAGTTTGGTCTGTGGCTCTAAATACCACAGTACTCATGCCTGTCTCTCTCTCCCTGCCTGTCTGTCTCTCCCTGCCTGTCTGTCTGTCAGATAGCAGAGCTGGTGGTTGATAACAGTCGCTCTGCAGACGGAGAGGTTGAAGGTCTGACAGACGCCTTCACAGAGCTGGAGTTCCTCAGTATGGTCAACGTGGGTCTGAGCTCGCTGGCTAAACTGCCCTCACTGCCCAAACTACGCAAGGTACACACACACACACACACACACACACACACACACTAGTTCTGACTGTAGTTCTGACTGTTGTGTCTTTGTTTTCTCAGTTGGAGCTGAGTGACAACAACCTGTCGGGTTCTCTGGAGACTCTGTCAGAGAAATGTCCCAACCTGATCTACCTCAACCTGAGCGGGAACAAGATCAAAGAGCTGAGCAACGTGGAGGCGCTGGTCAGAACACACACACACACACACACACACTGACCCATGCCTCCAGTCGTCTAGCTGTTTGTAACTAACACAATGTTTCCTGCTGCAGCAAAACCTGAAGAGCCTGCAGAGTCTGGACCTGTTCAACTGTGAGATCACGTCTCTGGAGGACTACAGGGAGAGCGTGTTCGAGCTGCTGCCTCAGGTCACCTACCTGGATGGCTTCGACCAGGAGGACAACGAGGCCCCCGACTCCGAGGCCGACGACGAAGGTGGGACTGTGTGTGTTTAGTGGAGGACCAGTGGAAACTCAGCTGTACCCCCCTCCTGTCTGAACGTGGTCTTTGTGTTTACAGACGAGGATGGCGAGGACGGGGCGGGGCAGACCGGCGACTACGACGAGGAAGACGATGAAGAGGAGGATGAGGACGGCTCAGAGGGAGGAGAGGTGGGGCTGAGCTTTCAAGTGAACCGGGGCGATCAGGTGGGCAACTCAGGCTTTGGCCTGCAGGTCGATCCACAACCGGCTTAGACACGGGTCTGCTTCACCTTACCATAATGCACCTGTCCTCAGCAGGCAGAGAACAGACAAACTGTACAAACTAAGGCACTTTACTTCTTTATTGATCGGGCTTCAGGTTTAATTTCCCAAAACGACCACAGAGTGAACTGAGGCTCCAGCTGAGTCTGAACCTGCACTCTGGAAGAGACCTCGAAGGCAGCCCGAGACCACGCAGAGCAGAAGGATGTAATTCTGTTGAATAATGTGAAACATTGCCAGGTTTCATATGATGAAATACTGGTATTACAGCACATCCAGGGCTGGAGCACTCTGAAATATCTGTTGGTGAGATGCTGCTTTTCTAAAATCTGAAAACAATATAAAACATCTGTAACAGATGTTTAATAGTTTGATTTGATCTCACCGAGTTTTAAAACGAGACTCGTTCACAAACAGGAAGACATGAACCATGACATGAAGTCCAGTTCTCTGCCTGGTCTGAACTTGGCCGGTCTGATGGATTGACCTCAGCTGTGACATCAGGTGTGACCATGTTCTTGACCAGGTTCAGCACCAAAATGGCCGCCTCTGAGGACACATGTTGGTAAACAGGAATGAGGTTTTTGTCTCCTTTTGGATTAAAAATGTTTTGAAACACGTGTTAATTTTAATAACTACAGAAACTACATCGTGGACACTAGTTATATTTTGTCTTTAGTCTTTTTTAAGGCAAAATGTCTTTTTTATAATGTTTCTTAATAAAAAATGTATTTGTTTGTTTTTTAATTTTTAGAGGATCATTTGGTAATTTACATTATAAATTTGAATCATCAGTATAATTTATTGTTTGTTTTTTAATTGTATTATTGTTATTAAATACATTTTCTATAATTTCCATTATACATATATTAGTATATATATTCCAAAATCAATTGAAACAAAACATTTGTACCAGCAGCCTGTCAGAGTCGGTCTGATGGAGATCAGCCTGGTCACAGTGATGTAGACGTGATCAATAGTTTTAGAGCTTCATTAGTGTTGTCCAATCAGAAACTAGCTGCTTCTAATAGCTTTGAGTCTTTTATTTTGAAATTATTGACTCAATCTGTATTGAAACTTCTTCTTCTTCGCTTCATCTCAGGAGGATGATGAGGATGAGGACGACTATGCAGAGGAGGAGGAGGAAGGTGAGTGAATCATCATGGGATTTGTGTGGCTCATGGCAGCGGTCTGAGGTTTTAATTGGTCAGAATCCTGTCGGCCTCCTCTGATTGGTTGGTTGGTTCTCTCTTTCTCTCTGCAGAGGATCAGGCAGGCGTTCAGGGACAGAAGAGGAAGAGAGACGTGGAAGACGAAGGCGAGGATGACGACGACGATGAAGACGACTAGTCCTCCAGCTGATGGTGGTCTGTGTTTCGTCCTGTCCTGTTTCTGTCCGTCTCAGTCCACCTCCGGACACAACCTCCGCCAGACAACAACAAACACTGCAACACCACCAACAGCAGCAGCAGCAACAGGAACAGTGTGATCGAGATAGTTTGTGTCAGTTTGTTGTAGAATCTCACGTCTTTATTTTTAGATAATATATAAGAGTACAGAGAAAGAAGATTTTATCAGAACTTCACCTGCTGAAGACTCCACACCTTTCCCTTTAAAACCTGGATCAGGATCAAAGTTTCTGTCTGTCTGGTAAGTCCGCCTCCTCTCCACATCCTGACCTCTGATCCTGAACGTCTCCCTGGATGACTGAAGTCTGGCAGCAGATTTACCAGCTGAAACTAAACCCCGTCCTGCTGTGGACTGACTTCCTGTTAGCACAACGGTGTGAAATCCAGAATGATGTCACTTCCTCTCCTCCACTGGAGCAGATGTCGATGTTTTGTCTCCACAGTCGGCTCGTTCCTCTCGTATGAAGCTGTCTATGATTGAAGCGCAGAATACTTCAGGTGTGTTTTCACCTTCAGGGACTGGACATGAACCCAACAGCTGGTGGACTCGAGCCTCCTGACGTGGTTTCTGCTGAAGTCCGGTTCAGACTGCAAGACTTCTGTTGAGATCCGTCTGTCCCAGATACAAACTGCTGAAATCCTCATTTCTCTGTAACCATAGTTACCAAATGATCTCGTATAATACCTGCTAAACATCGCTAATACCGATCAGTAGATCGCTCTCTGAACTCTTATTGATCAGCAGATGATTGAACGGTTCAATTTCAGACTCTCAGTCCAGCTGTTTAGTCCACACCAAAGTTTGATTGACAGCTTTCACCCCAGGACAAACAAGCAGAGCCCCCCCACCCCACCCCCCCCACCCCACCCCACCCCACACACACACACACACACACACACACAAGGACACCTCACATGTTTGTGCTGAATCAGGATCGATTGATCCGGTCTTGGAGTCATCCTTTAATCAGTAAACCAGCTCTGAGATCAGTTGTGTAGCTTGTGAACCCTCACGTCAACATGACTCAGAGCGTCTTGAAAGTCTTGTATTCTGCACCGGTTTTTATTTGTTTGCTTTCTACAAGCTGAAACTGCCGTCCAAACCTCCAGTGGAGCTTCAAAACCTCCAAAGTCTCGATCCGTCCTGAGCGCACAAACGTGGAGTCGAACCTGCAAGGGAAACCTCACCTGTCTATTGGGAGCTTCCTTCTCCTCCTCAAGTCTTTACTGTTTGACCTTCAGCAGGAGCGTTCTCAGGAGAGCAGGCCGTCTCTGGGCCTTCAGCATATCACTCCGTCTGTCAGACCGGACCCACAGTCCACATCCAACCTGATCCACACCTTTAAAAAGAATCGTTCAGGTGTCGCGGGGGACCAGGACCCAGTTCCTCCTGCAGCCATATCTGATTCTGGACTCTAACAGGAGAAGAGCGCTCTAACACCCGATCAGGGACGCCACATCTTTCAGGATCTTCACCATCACGTTTGAACCCTTTAGTCTGACAAACTCTCTGAACTGGAAGAATCAGGATCACATTGACTCTGCTGTCTCTGCCCCGTCTCACCTGCTGTAGACCTGAAGATATACCAGAATATTCCTGTGTGTGTTTGATTTATTATAGGGATTTTCCAGGGAAGATTAGGGGGCGGGTGGGAGGAAATATTAGTTCTGATGTGTTTGTTTTCTGTCCCTGAACAGCTGCTGATGTTTTTAGTTTGATGTGAAACCGAGTGGCTCGTCCTCAAACTGCCCGTCCCCTCGCGATGTTCAGACCGCCGCCGTGTCACGCTTCAGGCTCCGCCTCCTCCAACCGAACCTGCACTTTACCTTCACATAGACCAAAACCTGTGGTGCGTTCAGGTGCTCCTTGAGTCAGAAACATTTACCAGCAGGTAGACAGAAAGTCAAATGTCCATGAAAAAAAACTTCTGTCAAGTTTTTAAAATAAAACTCAAATTTACTTAAATTAAACACTAAATGAAGAAAAATAAACTTAGATGTTCTGATTAGAATGTTTACAGGATAAACAATGGAATCAGTGCTAAAGGCTTAAATTTAACAAGTAAGTTGCTTATTAGATGTAATTGTGGTTGCTATTAGCCTCCAGTTACTGATGAACATCGTCCGAGCTGCAGGTTTGTATCTGACGTCCTGAGGGGCTTTTTCATTGGTCAACTTCCTGTGAAGAGCTTCTGACTTAACGAGCTGGCAAAGATCATCTGAACACAGCATTACAGTGACAGGTGTGCAGTGGATTTTGTTGACCTGTTACAAAGGATTCAGTCTGGTGGAGGCAGAGCCTGAGGCTGGACACACCTGTCGTGTCTGATTCAGGTGTCACTGCTCTGCGTCGGATTCTGCAGCCGCGCAAGCAGCAACTTTTTACTTCGCTGCATTAAACAGGACCAAACCTGACATGGCAGGAAATAATTCATTTAATACAATTATACACAATCAAATAAATTGATAATGAAAAAGTGCAAAAAATGATTATAACACAGGCATAAAAATGTCCGAAACATTTAGAAAAGCAGGAGCATTTTTACATTTCTTCTCATGATGAGTCGGTTTGTTCCTGTGAAGCAGCAGAACTCTGACGTTTAACTAAACTGCTGTAAAGTTTTAGCCTTTCTCTCATTTACACTCTTAAAAATGACCTTCCTGTGTCTGCTCTGACAGAAGAGGATCATGGGAACAAAAGACTGAGGCTGCGATCAGATGATTTCTCTGCGTTCACGTTACATGTGACAAATGTTAGCGATGGACAGTCCCACGTTCACGTCACGATAAGACACTTCACCAGACATTTCAGAGCTTTCAGAAAAGTTTTCCAGTCGTAATTATGACTTTGATGAGACGTGAAGACGCTGAACTAAAACAAGAACCAACCGATTTTAAGATCCTCTCTTCTGAACCGTCGTCACCGTTAGCTGGTTGGTTGTTAACATTCGTAAGTTCTCGTCCTCGACTGTAAACACCTGTGGGTTTGATTCCCGTCAGAGATACCAATAAACACTGTGCTTGTGGGAAGCCAGTGAGGGGTCACGTCCACGTTGCTGCGTTAGTGCCTCCTGCTGGTTGAGCTCTGCCTGCAGCTCATCCTGTTGGTATCATGAGAATCAGTCTTTCCTGTCGACTGTCTGGTCCAGAAACAAACGTTTAGTCAGAAACTGTCGATTGCAGCCTCTCTGCAGACTGTCGGCCCTCTGAAGGACGATCTGATGAAGACGTCCCTGAATCTTCAATAAAAGCGTCATGAAGCAGACTCGGGCGTGTTGTTTTATGAGTGCAGAAGTCAAAGTTCATGTCTGTCAGTTTTAACTGGTTTTTGAGGCAATATTGTAAATAGACTCAGCTCAGTTTCAGGTTTGTTTATGTTTTTTAATGAATCAAATCATTTTACAGATGTTTTATGTGTCTGCAGCGAGGTGATAGTTGACCCACGTCTTTGACCTTTGACCCCGGCTGTTACTTTCCCTCCATCATCCTATCTGTGGGGAAAATTGTTTGACTATTTGTGTGGTGTAACAAAACATATTGAGGGGTTTTGAATTAAAAAAATATAAAAGGAAAAGGAGTTGTGTTTTAAAATCATTTGCAGACTCTGCACGTTACCTGGCATAGACTCACCTGGTTTAAAAGAAACTTTGCTCCCACACAAAATATGACTGAATGGGAAAATAAACACCTGAATTCATCCCATAAAGTTCATATTTTAATTTGAGAATTGAGCCACATAAATAAAACTAAAGCGAAATATAGAGAACGGAGCTCACAGGTGAGCACCTAGTCAGGCCGTCTCCATGTGAGCCTGTAAGGCGAGGAGCAGGGTCCGGATGCCTGAGTTCACCTGAAGAGTGGAACCAACAGCCTGCAGCTTCCTGTTCGTCTCCGCAGGTGGGTTCCTCTGAGTCAGGGTCAAGATCTGCTGTTACTGAGTACACTCACACGCTGTTACTGAGTACACTCACGCTGTTACTGAGTACACACACTGTTAGTGAGTACACTCACACTGTTACTGAGTACACTCACGCTGTTACTGAGTACTCTCACGCTGTTACTGAGTACACTCACACACTGTTACTGAGTACACTCACACTGTTACTGAGTACACTCACGCTGTTACTGAGTACACTCATACTGTTACTGAGTACACTC
>VMKM01003394.1:0-38011 GCA_008360985.2 Macquaria ambigua | reverse complement strand
ATGGCTAAAACCATGTACACACACACATATATGCACACATGCACAGACTGAGAATGAGGATCATAATGAAAAGAAATCCATCCTCACTAAACCGCCTTAAGGAAAGACACAAATTCAAAAGAGATGATTGAGTTTCTGTTAAGAACTGAAAGAGACTAAACTGAACAATGTCGGTTCATCAGAGGCATTTTAAACAGCTCTTGTGTGGAGAGAGATGAGGGAGCAACTCGAAGTGTGTGTGAAAGGCTGGACGTCCTTGGGAGTGAAGAATAAGATTTTGACGCCAGAGGAGTGAAGGTGTCAGGAACATATGACAGAACTGGACTGAAGCTACAACACAAACGTTTCTGTGCATTTTATTCATGCAGGATGTGTGTGAGCAGTCATAGTGTTTTATCACTTTACACACAAAACACCTACCAATGACCAGGATACCACCTCAACTACTGGCATAATATGTCCTGTATCCGTAATACATCTCCTGCTATTTTCTCCCCACCAGGCTCACAGCGTCTCTGATAGATCCTCTGTTTACTGCGGCTCTTACAGCCTATTTGGCAATCTTGTGTTGCCTGTGCTCAGACAAATGGGCTGTCTGTCCACATCAGTCCAATTCAACGCTTCACCTTGGATTAGTTTTGTCCCATTGTGCAGAACAGCAGCTGCTGCACCTCGACTACTTCTGTCTGTCTGGATGGAGAGTTTGGTGTCTGCTGCTGCATGCCTACATTGTGTGTTGCACGTAAACCTGCAATAACTATACATTTTTGGAGGCATCTAAAAAAAGTTATGAACTCAACATTGACATATAATCACCTTTTAAGCTGATATGGCATCATTCATGTAGAGACGTGTTTGTGAATCTGAATGGATCTGAGTCCAGTATTTCCTCTCTGTTAGCTCTGTTTTTGGTCTCCACCAGCCCCTGAGGGAAATATCTGGCTCTTTAGCTGCTAAATGCTCCACTATGTTCACCAGCTAGTCTCTAAAGGCGTATTCACATTATGGCGGGAAAACAAGGGACTTGTGCTGTCGGCTCAGTATTTACGACTGCGGACCTCTCAGTGGCGCTGAACCAAACAACACCACCTTAGCTACAATGCTGATGTAGCTAGCAGTAGATTGTGACGCTTCAGAGACTCAAACTGTCTTTTAGTAACAAACCTGGCAGCTACATCTGTATGCTGATTGTCACGTTGTCATTTCATACATTGTTGTTATAAAAATATTGATAGCCGTTTTAAGGTTTTAGACTTCCATTTTTGGCATTTAGTTTTGCTGCTTTATATGATTGTAAACTGAATATCTGAATATGAATATGTTTTGGACTGTTGGTCCGACACACTGAGACATTTGAAGACGTCACTTTGGGCATTTTCACAGTTTTCTGTCAATTTTCTGGACTAAAAGATTCCTCATAAAAATCTTAACCTGTTTCTGACTGACCCACAAAGTGCAGAGACGTTGGCCGGCCTTACCCTCCAGGACGTAGACTGTGGAGCCGTCATCTCCCTCCTGGATGACGCAGCAGCCCTTGGCCAGGCTGGTGGGATGCATGCAGTCCATGATGGTGAGGATCTGCACACACGAGCCAACAGTGTTTTTTTTTTTTAAATCATACACATGAGAAGGATGATGGTCCGGTAAAAAAGCAGCACAGATGTGTCACTACCTGCCCGTGTTCCAGATGTTTCATGAAGTCGTTGTCCATTAGAGCCCTCTGGATCAGCTCACTAGACCTACAAACACACAAAACGGTCAAAAAGGTCGACCCACGTGTGTGTGTGTTAAGTGTGTTAGTGTGTGTGTGGTTTCCTGTGCTCACTCTTTGGTCTTGCAGTAGCTGGTGAGTGTAACATCAGTGAGCTGGGAGGGGTCCAGCGCTGTGGGCTCGGCTGAGATGGCCTGTCTCTTGGTGCGCTGAGGCTCATCAGGTGCTGCCGGAGTCTGAACCGCTGCTGCTTATAGACACATCCAGAGAGACGACAGGCAGGCACACATGCACATAGCACACTGTGAAAATACTCCACTACGAGTAAAAGTCCTGCATTCAGAACCTTACTTAAGTTAAAGTATGTAAGTATTATCAGCAGTAAAAGTACTCATGTTGCAGTAACAGTTGATGTTTCTGGATTAATGTTCCTGCTGCTTTAATGTGTGTGTTGCATTTTCCTGCTGTAGATGTTTCAGCTCATTTGAACTCCTTTATATCCTGTTGGCCAGTTTCATCTGGAGCAATGCATCATGGTCTATAAGAGCATCATGTGTCCTGTGAGAACCACGTATCTCTAAAAAAGTTCAACTTTACATGAGCTCAGATAAACAGCCCTGTTTTCAGCTTTGAGACGATGCATCTTCCAGCTGATCCAAGGTGGGGTTAAAGAGTTTATTTAGTCATTGAAGGAGAGGGTTTTCAATTTTAAATTCAAATCACCAAATTTGGAGAGATACGTGGTTTTCACTAAACAGGGAGAGGATGAAAAACTGTAATCTGTAAAGTAACTAAAGCTGTCAGACAAATGCAGTGCAGTAAAACGTTCAATATTCGTAGCATTAAATGGAGATACTCAAGTAAATGTTGAGTAAATGTACTTAGTTACATTCCACCACTGCTTATAGGATGCGTGTTGCCTTGCCTATTAGTAAGTCCACCTTAACTGGCAGGTGTGGTGATTGCACTGACTCACCTGTGTTGGCCGTCTCCCCGGAGTTGGCTGCGTGCTGTGAGGCGCTGCGATGCTTGTCCAGCTCCACCTGCAGCTGTCTGATCAGATCGTCCTTGGTGTCCAGCTCCAGCTCCAGCTCATCGATGAGAGAGTCTCTCTGCCGGAGCTCCTCGATCTTCAGCTGCAGAGCCAGCTGGAGGTCCCTCAGTGTGCCGGTACTCTTGGACACCGCCATGTACAAATACATGTACAAATGTACTGGAAGAGGAGGAGGAGGAGGAGGGAGAGTACATACTTGTTACAGCTGGAGAAAGTTGTACTGTATAGTGGAAGTACATTTACTATACAAGTACAAAATTGAGGTAATGTTTATGCTACTTTAAATTTCTACTCTACTACATTTCACAGGGAATTTTGTACTTTTCTCCACAACATTTATCTGACAGCTTTAGTTACTTTTTGCAGATTCAGATTATTAATACAAATATAACTAATATTCAACAATAATCAACTAATAAATTATGTATTATTATAAGTTAAGCTACTCAGCAACATATAAATTAGCTCCACCTTTAGCAGCTGCAACATCAAAGTGATGAACACATTAATGCATCAATAATTATAATCCAATCATATAATATAAATTATTCTAAAATGGGCCATTCTGCATAATGAGCACTTTTACTATATTTTGATGCTTATACCTTTGTATTAAAGTAAAATTTTGAATGCAGGACTTTTACTTGTAGCAGAGTATTTCTACACTGTGGTATTGTAAGTAAAATATCTGAGTAGTTCTTCCACCTCTGGGCTCAGCCTAATGTTGTTCTCCCCAGCAACAATAATAATATTAATAATAAATACTCCATATGCAAAAGCATTTAACAATTTCACAAAGATTTTTTTGTACGTGTATCATAATGGCAAAATAAATAATATCACTAATTTCATTGTAATACCAACAGTGTATTCAGTTAAAAAATACTTATAGCATATTATTATTATTATTATTATTAAAGTTGTTCCCTGGTCTTCCTCGCTCCTCACAGAGCACATGTGTCTCAGTAAAGGTGCCCAGTGAATGTTTTATTTTCACTCCATACACAGTAAATAATCACACTGTAGTTTGCAGACTGTGATCTGAAGCGTTACCTCATCAATTCATCATGTACTCACTTTTTCAGTCTGAAGTGCGGATCGTTAACACGCTGCTGTGGGAGGAAGGGTCCGGTCCGGAGGAGGAGATCCAGTCCTCGGTCGTTTTCTGGCTCTTGATTTCCGAGCAGAGAAATCTATCAATTAATCAATTATTAGAGATATTCATGAACTAACACGTGAGGGCGATGTCATGGTTCTGGATAAAACAACATCCACAACAACAGCGATGAAGCAGAGTCAGACAGAGACTGAGCTCAGAGGACGAAGCACAGCTGACTCTGACAGCTACTACAAAATAAAAGTCCAGCGGTGGAGGAAGTATCCAGATCCTTTACTTAAGTAAAAGTACTATTACCACACTGTAAAAATACTCTGTTACAAGTAAAAGTCCTGCATTGAAAATGTAAAAGTATGTAAGTATAACCAGGAAAATGTAGTCAAAGTATTAAAAGTAGGAAAATGTCCCCTGTGACTGTTTTACTATTATATCTGATATCATTAGATGATTATTCCTCATGCATTCATGTAAAACATTATTAACAATACATTAAAATTAATATTATTACAATTATTAAAAGGGAAAAGCAGCAAATCTTCACACCTGAGAAGCTGGAACATTAAAGTACATTTTGCTGATTATACTTTTACTCAAGTAATATTTGGAATGTAGCACTTTTGCTTTTAATACGGTGTTTTTGAATAAGGTAAAGCTACTTTTACTGAAGTAAAATGTCTGAATACTTTTTCCACCACTGATCTCACATTATCTTACTATACACAGCATACTCATAAATTATATTTCCTAAATACTTAGAGTGTGTCTCTGGAAGTCTTTATAATATTGTTCTAATCATATTTTATTTTATATTATTTTATATTTATGGGTGTATTTTCTTCCTTCAGCCGGTTCATTTTTGCTGTGAGACAGTTGTATTACTGCACTCCGCCGCTGGGGAGCAGCAGGGCGCCATCACTGTCTCTCTTCTGCCGCACACGAAGAAGAAGGTCGAACCGAAAGTGCTCTTTTTCGGAAACTTCAAATTATTTCCACACAACAAGCACGATGGCGGCGACAGACGGAGAATCAAACCATGAAACAGGCAAACTGGAATTGTATCCTTTAATATCAACTTCGGATATTTATCTTTGAGTCATCTTTGTGTTATAAAGTCCTGTTTTGACATTCATTAATGCAAAACTCCACTACCAGTTAGCCATTAGCTTAACGCTGTACGTTTCTCTGGCTAATGTTAGCTCAGTACTACTCAGTTCTACTGTGATTTACTTTTACTGTATCTGATGGATACGAGCTGGTAGGATACCGTTTTATACTGAGTGTGAATAGTATTTCATTCCGGGTTCGGACCGGGTGTTATCGGTACTGAAACGGGTTAGTCTGGCTAGCCTAGCCTTGCTAACATGTCCATGTTTTGATCCCAGCTGCTCTTAACAGCTTTGTTATTGTCGCTCGGTATTTATCCTGATTAGGATTACTAACTCTATTACCTAGCTGTAAGTAAAAGTAGTAATACCACAGTAGAGAAATACTGTTACAAGTAAAAGTCCTGCGTTCAAAATGTTACTAGTGAAAGTTATAATCAAAATATAGTAAAAGTACTCATTATGCAGAATGGCCCATTTCAGAATGATGTATTATTGGATTATAATTATTGATGCATTAATATGTAAACATCACTTTAGTTGGATTTAAATTACTTTATATACTGCTGGGCAGCTTGTGAATTTCCCCCTGTGATCAATAAAGTCTTATCTTAACCTATAGTAATACATCATCATTTATTTGTTGATTATATTTTGTATTATTAATTGGCGCAGTACTTTGTTTTACTAAGATAAAAACAGAAACAGATTTTTTAAAATATGGATGATACAAAGATGTTACAGAAGCCAGTTACTTAGAGAAACCTGAGATATGAGGAAAAACTTGCTTGTAGCATTTCTTTTCTTTCCCAGACTCATGTCCAGAAGTCAGTGAGCTCCTCCAGTCTTCCTTGACCCTCCTGCAGTTCTCTGGACGTTCCCTTCCCGTCGTCCCGTGAGGCCGCCATCGCTCTGCGCTCTCTATCGCCGGACCGAGAGCCGAGGAAAGGTGGCATCAGCAAACAGCTCACGGTGTCCGGCAGCACGCTGTCTGTGTGAGAAACACTGCTTCAGCCCTCTCCAGCCTTCATCTAACAGCCTTTATCTCTCTATTCATCTTCTTTTTCATGTGTTCCAGGAGGTGGAGCGCAGATGAAGCTCGAATCCTCAGAGTGTCTGTGAACTCGTTCCTGGATCACCTGTCGCTCGTCGTGGAGACCATGGAGATGTTTGGTCCCCCTGTTTCGCAGTGAAGCAAACGATTCAGGACTATTCTGATCCTCTCGTGCTCCGCTGGAGTTTTCAGTCTCTGGACACGACTCAGGTGCGACATCTGGAAGAGAAACAGTTTGAAACTCTGACGGAAGTTTGAGCAGCTGGCAGCTTAAACTGTGTGTTGTACGTTTATTTAACCAGTCAAATCTGATTGTTTGTCTAAGCGACCGGTGGTTTGACTGTGGTTTGGTTTTTATTTAAACTTCCTTTGTAAAAATAAAAGGCAGCCGATCACAAAGATTATAACTGAGCTGAAACGAGTGGTCGATTAATCCACGAGCTGATCAACAGGAAATCAATCGGCCATTATTTGGAGAATTGCTTGATCTTATATTTTCAAGCAAAACCCGAAATATTCTCTGGTTCCAGCTCATGAAAGCTGTTTTCTGTCATTGCAAATCAAATATCGAACAAAACAAGTCATTTAATGATTGTGATGGTAATAGTTGCAGCCCTAAACTAGACAATAAGATGTCTGTGGTGAAGTGAATTGTTATTGTGGTCTTTTTCATTTTGTGCGCTGTTTTTTCATTAAAGACTAAGTTGTTGACTTCGTACATTTTTAAAGATTTTTATTGTTCACACTGAAGCAGATGATCGGAATAATGATCCATTGATAACAATTCACTAAACATTCATTTTATTAAAAAACATGATCAGCTAATAAAATACAACACATGTTAATGATTAAACCAGAGGTTTCCAACCAGTCAGTCACATTTCCTGCAAAACAAGTACTTTTACTTTTGATACTTGAAGTAAATGTATCTGATAATACTTGTTAACTTTTGCTTTTTCCTGTAAAAGCAGGACTTTTACTTGTAACAGAGTATCTTTACATTGTTGTACTGATACGTGTATTTAAGTAAAGGATCTGAAAACCTCCACCGCTGCAGATAATTAATCATGTCACACTGATACAGTGATACTGATACACTGACGGACCAGCAGAGGGCGCTGGATGATCAGAAATTCATCCACCTGTTTGTTTTTGGCTGATTTTGTTTCAGAGCAACACAAAACTCCTTTTCTCTCAGGATATGCGAATAAAAACATCACATTTCTCTGTTAAAGTAGTCAAGCCTCTCTTTCAGGTGTGTGGTAACAAGTGAAATTAAAAACATTTATTTGGCAGTCCTCGTCATAAGCGCTGTGCAGTAAACACCTTTGTCTAACTGACAGAATAATAAGTGGAATACTTCACAGTGAGAGGAAATGAAGTGCCACAGTGAGCCACAGGACTGGCAGAGTTATAATGAACCTCAACTTCAGACGAGACATTATCAAACGCTGTTTTTCTCCTGGAAACTTTGTGTTCACTTCTTTTTCACAATAAAAGCATGAAGTTACTTTGAAATGGAAGCAGTAATTAGAAGCATTTCTTCAGAGAGGAGAAACACAGATCTTAATCTTTCTCATGGGGGAATAACATGGAATAAATATGGTCAAGTCATACTTGTACTTGTGTTGATGTGTCTCCTTTAATTAAGAAATATTAGAGTATAATACTTTATTGTGTACAGAACTAGATGATTCATGATGCTCAGTGCTCTTCATGTACAAGGAAAGATGATGTGTTGATGTTTGGTACAAACCTTTTGTCTCAATCAGTGGTGAAATGTAACTAAGTACAATTACTTAAGTACTGTATTTAAGTACAAATTTGAGGTATTTGTACTTTACTTGAATATTTTCTCTCCATGCCACTGACTTTCTACTTCTACTCCACCACCTCTCAGAGGGAAATATTGTATTTTTTACTTCACTACATTTATCTAACAGCTTAAGGTACAAGTTATTTTACAAATTAAGGTTTTTTCATATAAAACATATGAAAAGTTTTTAAAATATGATGTTTTGTTATGTTGTTGGTTGGACAAAACAAGCCTTGTGAAGGTGAAATCTCATCAGCTTCTTCCAGGACAACAGACGGTGGCAGAGATTAACATAAAATAGGTCAAAAAGGTGAGGGTTTATGGTAATGAGGACTCAGCAGGTGGGTTATATGCAAGCTGAATTTACCCCAACATCAGTCCTGTTCTGAACTGCTCACAGGTCTGGACCTAGCATGTGTGTGTTCTTAGCTATGTGCACAAAAATCTTAAAATGTAATATTTTTCTATGCAGTTCTCTGCTGCAGGACACATAACTCCAGAAGGAGAGGAACCACATGAACTCCAGGTAAAGCAACAGTCCTGCATGTATATATATATATATATATACGTGTTGGCTTATTGATTATAATGTTATCACCTTAACTCTGGCTGTGAACACTCCTCACTGCCCCCTCAGAACATCAGGAGCTTCCTGTACTCTGCTTTTTGAAAGATTTAATTGTTCTGTTTATTTAGTTTCAGTTTTTAACCTTCATCACCACAGACAGTTCCATCCTTTTATAAGTGCTCTCTTTATATAGAGGTAATTTTTTTTTTAGTACAGATGAGGTATTGTGACTCAGAACAATCGTCCATCACAACAGAGGCTCTGCTGCATCGTGTTCTTTATGTTGTGAAGCTGCTGAATGGCCTGAAAAGCAAAAAGGATGTTCTTAATGACAAATAAATGACCCGCGTGAACAGAAACCAGGTTGTATGAGCTGTATTCTCATTTTGTGTAACAGTCTGTGTGTGCGTGTGCATTAATGTTCATTATTGTTGCCCTCTGCAGGACAAAGAGCCAGATATCAGACTACATAACTGTGGGGGGGAAACGGCTGACTGGGCAGCAAAAAAAGCTAAAAAAACAGCCATGATAGCAAGAAAGGAACAGATATTCATGTTCCCCAGATGATGAATCCTAATGACTTTGAAAATCCCCTTGACTTTTCCCTCTAGCGCCACCAGCAGGTCAAAGTTTTCACTCATCCAGTGAAATATCTCAACATCAACTAGATGGATTGAAAAAGAAATGTAGTACATAAATTCATGTTCCCCAGATGATGATGATGCATGCTAACACGCTAAACTAAGATGGTGAACATGGTAAACATCATACCTGCTTATAATATAATATATTTGGTTTTTAAGGTAGTTAAGAACACAAACAGAAAAAGAACAATTCGGATCCATAGATCATTACTGAGGCGGTCAGTTATACCGACACACAGACACATACAGTCAGAGAGACGAGCTCAAGGTATGGTAGAGTGCATGTATACACGCAAAAGGGACACAAATAGACAATACATGGCTCACCAGATTACATAATGAACTGATAATAGTACTAATGATGATAACAGTAAATTAAAAAGAGACGGGGAAACAAACAAAAACAAAACAGAAATAAGTCAGTTACATGAAAACCACGGAGAAGAACTGGTTAAAAATCAGTCTTCGCAAGCTAAGCTTTACACGGGTCCCAGATCTTAGAGAAAATGTTGGCTTTACCCTTGAGTGAGTATCTGAAGACATCAGCAGAGTGTCCAATTTAAAAGAATGACTCTTCTTGCAAGAAGCGTAGCCAGAAGCATTTAAATATCCGGTCCCAGAGTTTTGCCACTGAAGGGCAGGCTCAAAACTGCTGGTACAAAGAAGCAGGTTCAATCTTACATCTAATACAGGTAGGATCTGATCTTGTCCCTGGACCAATGAACCCGACTGGAATATTTTGAATGATGTCTGACATTGAAGGACGATGAAAATATCCGATCTAGTGCCCCGTCCCAAGTATGATCATCTAATTTGTCGCCTATATCTGCACTCAAGCACCTCTCACTCGCACCATTGATGGGGTCTGGAGCCCAGTAAGGCTGATATAGACCTTCGAAATCACACCTCCTGAGCTCTCAGTCATGTGAAGGATGGAGTCACTTACAAAGTGCAGGGCTGTGTCTCCAGAGAGCGGGGTTCACATCCCGAGTCCCAGGTGTGGTTGGATTTATGGATCATCCCAAAAGACAACATAGGAGAAAAGTGAGTAAAATATTCACAGTTCAACAGAGTTAAATCTGCCGGCCTGCATTCAACAGACACTTCAGTAGTAAAACAGATATTTTCTTTTTTTTTTTTTTACATGACAGTGGAGACCTCACAACATATTAAAAGTTCATTTTTTGGGTTTGTTTCAAACAAGTGAGTCATCATCGCTGACATTTAAACATCATCCCACTTACACGAATGACAAGTGCCTCTAAAAGCCGAATGTAAACCGCTACTGTTAATGAAGAGAGAAGCTAAAACCAAACCTTGGATATATTGCAATAAATGTGAGTGCAGGGACAGAGGTTAACATTTAAAATGTCAGAGCGGGATCTGTTGCACTAACTAGAGGTACGACGGGTTCAGAGCGGTTTAGTGGGAATCAACAACATTTAATGAAGGAGGGGGTGTTGTGATGAACCGCTGCACCTGGAAGAACACCTGCAGAGTAACAGTAACAGATCAGCTGCTGAATAACAACATGCAGCTCGTACAACAGCAAGTAAGTTAACAGAAGTTATTTTTGTTTTGTTTTCTTCAGGTTCAGGCCTCATTAAAGACAGGAATCTAATATCAGTGGTAGAAAGTACATTTACTCAAGTATTAGTAGTATTAGTGAGACATATTGTACTTTCTGCTCCACCACGTCTCTGTGACTTGTAAAATACTATTTATTGTTAAAGATTAAACCAGTGGTTCCCAACATTTTTGTCTTGTCTTGTCAGATTTAGTGAATAAATGCTGCCGTCCATGAAGCCTATGAGTTGAAGTGAAGGGCTGAAAACCTTGGGTGTGTGTGTAGCGATGAGGAGGCTGTAACCTTCCTCACATGAACACATGAAACTAACAGAAAGCTTGTATCTCCATCATGTTCTCCACATGGTTTTCCATCGTTTGAGCTTTGACTGGAGCTCTTTTCGATATATATTACATCCCTCTTCTTCTGTGGTGCTTTAACGGCAACGACTGGAGAACCAGCTGTTTATCTCACTGCACTCAACTTCTAGTATTCACATAACAGTAGTGGATGGAAATATGCATTCATTTGCATTGCGTTTCCATCAGCTGGTTTGGAGCGAATAAACTCAGCTCGTTGCAAAGCGTAGTTTGGTCAGAAGGTGGCGCTATAGACGCTTTACGCACGACTGTAATCCACCAGTAAACAGAGAAGAAGAACTGGAAACAAAGATGCATCCACGGGAGAAACATGGAGAGAGCTCCTCAGGAATCTGTTTCTATTGTTTGAATTGTTCTTTCATGTGAGCTGGTGTCGGCCATGTTTCATGCTGTCTGGAGATGAAGACAAACTAATGTGGAACGGTTCAGCAGAAACAGCTGATCAATCGTGAGCTAAATGTTCACTACGTCAGAACTTATTCGGTGTTTCTTTATCCCATTTAGCATCAACTCTTTTGCGACAAAGATAAAATCCACCTCAAGCGAGCGTAAAAACTTTTTTGCACAATTGAAGAGGTTTTATTGAATTTTGCCGTTTCCACACAGCTTTTCTAATGCGATGCTTCAAAATGAGCATAAAAATATGTTTATGGAAACGCGGCTTGTGATGAAGCAAAATGATGATGAGTAGTAAGCGTCTGAAATCTCACTGAACTGCTCCCTGTGGAGTGAACTACTGAGTGTACATTATATATGGAGCAGTGAACGAGGGGGTGATTTCGGACACAGCTGGATCCACCAGCTGCTGCACAGCATCATCCACTGACCAGGGTTTAAAGCTGAGGCAAACCTTCATCGTTAATATGAATCTGTGGCGTTTTGGTGGATTGTTGGATTACAGATTAGCAGGAGGCCTCAGCCCAGATTCTGAGGACATCAGGAAAACACAAAAACACCTCAAGATTTAACTGAAACTTCTATAATCTCCCTGTTAGAAGTCAGTAATCTGTGGATTTGCACACGTGAGCCATCAGAGCAAATGACGAGACAGACTAAGTTACGCATCAGCTTTAGCAGAGTGAAGCGTCAGCTGTTTAAAAGGATGCAGTTTAATACAAATATTAGATAGAAAATGAGACTTTCACAAGAAAGAAAGAGAATAAATACCTCTTATCGCTTTGGGACCCACTGCGATATAAAACTGAAATGTGATGACTGAAGCTTTTAAATAATGAGATTTGACAATTAAACTGGAGCCGGCTCTAATTACATTATGATTAATTTAGAGTCAGTGAAGCAATCAGTGCAGTAATAACAGTTTCAGTCATATTTTGATCTGATAATTACAAGCTGATCTTTAACCAAATGTAACATTTACTTTCCTGCCAGTGAAACTCAGTTCAGACATTAAAAAACAACTTTAGTATTCATCATGAGTTCAGCTTACACTCTGAAATCAAGCAAGGCTGTTTATCACCTGAAAATAAACATTCGAGTTTTTTATTATTATTTATTTTTCACTGTGAACTCTAGTGCTGATGCAAAGTTTAAAGGCAACACTTCCTAGTCTTGACTGTGTCAGAGAGGGTGTTAAGTTTTCTATTTGATCTGCAGCCCGAAGTGAAGTGACACCAAAGATGCTGCAGTGTTTTGTGTGAAGACTCCCACACTCAACAAAAAAATCTGTGGCATTGTTAGACAACATTTTGACATTTTCCGGCTTGTTATTTATTGAGCTGTGTCATGGTATTGTGTCAGTTTTGGTTTTAAAGGGCGCCGGTGGACGCTGGAGTTGGAAGTCTAACAGCCGAACTTGTTCCTCATATACAACTATCGTCCTGTATCTCAGCTGTCGACTACGAATCTTTCTGAAGGAAAATAACATCCTTCAGCTACAGCAGTCAGATCAGATCTGTCCAAAGCTTTCAATACAGCTGATCACAACATGATCAGTTCAGACTGCTGCTGCTGCTGCTGATGGTTTCAAATAAAGTCCCCAGATGGTTGATAAAGGTGTCCCACAAGGATCAATATCCGGCCCCTTGTTATTTACTGTATACATAATATTTATTATCCAACTGAGCTTTGCAGTGTTAATGTCTATGCAGACGATACCATCTTGTATGTCGTCGGCCTTACCAATATTACAGTCTGATGTTGACCTCCACATTTGTTTTATTCATTTAAAGCAAAAATTCAACATTTTGGGGAATACGCTCATTTGCTTTCTTGTCGAGTTAGACGAGAGGATCGACACATCTCTCATGTCTGTACGGTAAATATGAAGCTACAGCCAGCAGCTGGTTAGCTTAGCTTAGCATAAAGAGTGGAAATGGGGAAACAGCTAGCCTGGCTCTGTCCAAAAGGTAACCAAATCCACCTACCAGCACCTCTGAAGCTCACTGTTACCTGTCTATCAGGACTATGGATGTAAATTAGCATTGTTGCTAACTCCGGCATGTTTACATCTTGTTCTTTTATACTGATGTTCATTAACGTGCTCTGTCCCTATCAAATAAACAAATAAATAAACTGATGAACAAATTATATCTCCATTGTTTAATTCGTACAAAAAACATGCTGAACTATTTCTTGACTCTGAGCAGTTGCCAGGCGACCAGCAGAGACTCCAGGAAGTTACTGGTCCAAGCCAAGAAACAGTCCGGCACATAAGCCACTGTAAAACGGCGAATTGTCATTTCTACACGTCAGTTTTTGTACAGATTAAACAAATGAGATGTAATTTCCAGTCTTTGTGCTGGCTGGCAGCTGGCTGAAGTCTTATATCTGGACAGATATGAGAGTAGTTATCAATTTTCTCATCTAACTCTCCACCAGAAAGCGGATAAACGTATTTCACAAAATGTCGAACTGTTCCTTTAAAGCTTCTTCTTAACTCCAAAAAGACAAAAGTTCAATTTACACCAAAGTGTCTTGTATCCAGATGAAATCCAGAAGCGATTCAGTACAGTTTTGTTTACACTTAAATGGTTTCCTGGAGAAAACCGGCACTATCACGGCATAAAGATTAATAAAACCTACATTTCTGTTTTTTGGTAATTACAAGTAAACGAGTCAAAACAAACAGCAGGGATGTAGATACTGACCTCTTAGCAAAAACAAACTTTAATTGCAGCTTGACTTTAACTAACCTCTCATAAATACAGCAAATCACTAAACTTCCAAGTGTATTCGTCATGTCAAGGTTTTTTTTCTCATGATGCAAGACGGTTACAGGCTGTAAGAAAACTGTATTTATATCCACGCTGCTACATACTGTAGACACAACTGATTACAAACACAAAGGACAACAGGCCCCAGCATGAAGTCTCTGATTCTCTGTCTCCAGAACAGAACAATGATCATTAACTCAAGTCATTTTGTCAGCAACGTTTCCTCCTCGTCCTCACATCTTCGCCCTTCCACTAATGTTTTTCAGGTGGCCTCAGAAGTCGTCATCATCACATATGTCCAGATACACGTCGAAGGCCTCTCGGTTGCAGTTTCCATCAGGGGTGAACACGTACTTATGGAAGGTCCCGTCCACACATATGGCTGCAGGAGGGAAGAGACGAGAGCGGTGATACGACAAAGAACACATTCTGGAGGTTCAGGATGGAAATCACTGACTAAAAACAGAGAAAAGCAGCAACTCCTCACAACTGAGAAGGTAAAGTTTGGCATCTTTGCTGGAAAAATGACTTAAATGATTGTCAAAATAGTTGCAGATTATTTTCGACAACTATTTTGATATCTTAATTGACTTAATCGATAAACTGACTTGTCGTTTCAGCTCTAACAGTGAAGAAAGTGTTTTCTTTTGTCGTCCTGATGGAATTGGTGCTGCAGAAATGGACATTATACTGCATTTATCAAGGCAACAGGTAAACAACAGGAAGAAGTGTTGAGTTTGCATCAACTTCAGATTAAAACAGGAGCCAATCAGAAAACAGGGAGGATTCTTACTAAAATATAAATAAATACACAAAGTCTCTGATATGAGCCTGTTTCAAATAAAGGCCTGGTTCTGGAGTAAAATTCAAGCACTTTTAAGGCACCTAAACCAAAAATGTCCAGACTCTCGAAGCCTTTAATTGTTACTATAAATTCCAGGATATTAAGACGTTTGGTTTACGAGTGATTGTGTCGATGATGAAACACCAGATTATGTTGAAAAATCAAGCATTTTTAAAGGAGTATATTCAAATTCAAGCATATTCCTAACCTTGAAAACATAACGGTTAAAATTAAGCATTTTCCAAACTTTCAAGACTTTGTACGAACCCTGAATATTACATTACAACCACATATATTCAGTTATACGACCAAAGTGTGTACTTTGACGTGTTTCCTCACCGATGACAGAGTTGACGTTCTTGGACATGTTCTTCCCGAAAGCACAGATACAGGCACACTCAGCTGGCACAGTGAAGCTGGCCAATGACCACTGGCTGTCCACATACTGACCAATCACAGGGCCCACCTTCCCAACACGCGCCAGTCTGCGGGAGGCGGAGGAACAAAGAGACACTTTAACCACACGTTGTTGGTAAAAGACAGGTGATCAGAAGACAGAGGCTGGTCTTACGCAGAGCGGCGGTTCAGTTTGGTGTCTTTGAGTGCAAAGATGTGAACGGTGCCTTTGTCACTGGAGGCACACAGGAACGACGAGTCGTGGCTAAAGTTGATGCTGGAACAGAATAAACAACGCAGACAGGAAGGACCGTCAGAGCCTGAACCAAACACCAGCACCAGCAGGAGCACCCCCATCACTCAGGTAATGCTGGCAAATCATTTTCCACACACACAACACAGCAAGTTCAAACTGTACGTCATCTTTACTAATGGTTTTATGTTGTTCTGTTTAGTTTCTCGATGTTTGACACTGAAATAGTTAATAGGATCTCATGGTATTGTATTCTACTGTAATTTTACTATGTTAGTCTATTCTGTACACACAACATCTATTTCCTGTCTGGGAGAGGGATCCCTCCTCGAGGCTCTAAGGACAGAGGGGCTCGTACGCTGTACAGGTTGTGAAGCCCCCTGAGGAAAATTTGTGGTTTGTGATATTGGGCAATAATATGAATACAAATGACTTTATGTGCACCGGTGAAGCAGCTGTAACTCTGGTTTTAGTAATTGAAACTGACCAAATAGCGCTGAACATGTCCCCATGTTGTTGTTGTTGTTGTTGTTGTGACCTGTTGTTACTGAAGAATAGCACCACTAACAAAGTCTGTGAGACGCCTGCATTTCCTGCAGCTGCTGCTTTATAATATTTCATCTCAGTCTGTGAAAACAGTTGTATAATGACGTCTTTCAGTTTGGGCTGACAACGACAAGAAGTTATAAAAATTGTTGGACACCTCGCCCCGATTTCAGCGTAGGAAAGGTGTGGGGAGAGGGTGTCTCAGACGCTGTTTGACCTTTAACCCTAACCCAAACACACACACACACACACTATCCATCACTACTTGAGTGTGTACCAGTAGAGGGTGGCCGGGTCGGTTCCTCTGCGCAGCTCCACCAGCTTGTCTCTGGTCGTGGTGTCAAACAGGCGGATGAGCGTTCCTTTGCGAGAGGCTGAAGCCGCCACGCTGCCGGGCTGGTTCAGCGCCACGCAGGCGATCTCACTCTGGTGGGCGTTGATGGTAAAAGGGGCAGATGACGTACCAGGCTTGGTGTTCGACAAGTCCTGAAGAAAACAATATTTTTCACCTTCAGTTTGAACGACTGGCGTTCTGTCTTTAGAGGTACGTGTTTCTGTGTGTTTGTAACTTACAACCAGCTGCAGGCTGCCGCATTTATGACCCGGAAAGACCAGCAGCTGTTTCTCCAGACTGGGACATAAATCACACAGGCCTGGAGGAAAGAGTGGAATGTATTTAACATGTTGAACAGAATCTGACATGATGGAAGAAAAACCTACAGAACAAGAGAAGGACTCTTCACCTTTGGGGTTATCTCTGGTGTCAAACTCAAAAAGTTTGATGGGGTTATCTGGAAAACTGTACACATAGATCCTGTTCTTTAATACGATGATGATCCTAAAAACAAAACAAAGACAACAATTTATCATATTTCAATGTTACTAACGTAGCAGCACAGGGAGGAGCTACAGGTGGAGCGAGCGGTCACAGTGAACTCACTTGTCGTGCCTCATGCGAACAGCTAGAACGGGTTTGGTGAAGGTGAACTCCAGCACCAGCTTGTCTTTGGGGTCTCGTGACTCCCGAGCATCGTCCCAGATCAGCACTGAAATCAAACAATTAGGTGTCAGCAGTACTGCTCTCCAGACGGCTACGTCATTCTTCTACTTCATTCTGTCTAGATTATACCAGCACTGAAGACACGAACAAACAATCACTCCTTCTCTCCATACTGGCTGTTAAGTGAAACCTTCAAAGATCAACTACACTGTAAAAGATGGAGGACAAATTACACATTCCCCATTCTGTGTAAAACTGCTGTAAAAAGCTTCAGCAGTCTGGATTAATTTAACAGAGTGGGTATCTTCATCCAGGTGGTTGGGTGTATGTTTATCATCTGTGTTTTGTCCTGGCAACAAACCTACATGTGACTGTCAGGACGTTTCCCTCCGCCAAGGCTCAGCAGAGAAACACAGGCCAGAGAAACAAAAGGAATTTCTACTAAAAAGTGTTTTCGCACTATGAAGGTGTGACTTTAGAGCCAGTACAGAGAGGAGGAAAGATGACAACAACCGATGACTCTTTCAACACATACAGACTTGAAAATAATCAGAACCTATCCTTTAATAATAATAATAATAATAATAATAATAATAATGAGTGACTTCATCTAACTCGCCAGATATTTCAGAGAACTTGGGATTGACTCCTCCTCCAACAACGGCCAGCAGGTTGGATCGATGCAGCATGGAGCACAGGGCCACACTGCCCACCTGCTCATGGTCTGGAAACACACACACACAGAAATAAGTCTTCAGCCCTATTCGGACAGGATTAATTAATTAATTACAGGTGGAGGTGAATAATAAATTATTTCACCTCTTCCTTTGTAATAAAAGTCTAGACGGCATTTTAGCCACAGCAGCTGGTTCTGCAATGATACGCTGCGGGAGAACCATGTGACCTTCATCACCGGCAGGCTTAGTATTATCTTTAATAATAGTTTTATTACTTTATACCCATTGGTGTGCATGAGTGTGTGTGTGTGTGTGTGTGTGTGTGTGAATGAGTGGCAAAAATTTAAAGTCCTTTGTCTGATAAGGTAGAAAATATAAATAACTGATAACTGAATTTATTGAAAGGATAGCCCCTTGAGATGTATCATCTCATTATATATAAATATACATAAATGCAGTCTGTTTAGCTGGTACAGCATTTTATTTTAACTCCTTCCTGTTTTATTGTATTTATTCTTGTTTTGTTGTTTTTATGTAAATGTCATAATCATTTGCTCTTTGTGTTGCATTTTATATATTGTGCTATAGAAATTGAGTAATTATGCAGGTAATATTGAATTCACCCCACCTCTCATCCTGTCCTAATGAGGCTTTATTTGCATTTAGTCCACTCACCCAGGTGGCCTTTCTCCATCAGGGGCTCCACGTTGTAAATCCTGACCCCTGTCTCCATAGCACAGCAGAAACAGCCTGCGGTTGAAGAAAGAGAAAATATAATATATCTATGCCTAATACCCTGTTCCTAAGGGCAGACTTCAGCTTTAGTTAGCTCAACCTGTTAGCTTACTCTGGTCCTGGTTGAACTGCAGGCTGTTGACTCCTCTCTGCTGAGCCATGGCTGCTAAACTACCGTTACCGTTACCGTGATGTTACCGGTAAACTACAGCTTCAGCTGGACCCAAAGGACAACCTGGGACAGAGGAGAAAAAACGTGACGGCTGTTCAAGACGACAAACTTCACTTCCCTCTGGACGTCTTCAGCTGACAGTTGAGCAACACTGCTGTAACGTTAGCCAGAGTTAGCTAGCTAGCACACGTTAGCATCAGACAGAAGCGGTATGAACGCGCCTCGCGTCCCGTTTTCACTTCGACATTTTCAAATAAGTGAAGTCTCACCATGAACACGCAGCCTGGAGACGATGTGGAGGCTTTCCACACAGTAAACACGACAGACAGGTGACACACAACAACACAGATGTTGACGTCGATTTGTTTTTGTTTTTCAGTAATGTGACGTCACCGACACGTGCTTCCGGTTTTCTTCCGCTTCCTGTTCATAAAAACTTTTTTCTACAAATAACAAAATCGAAGAAATGTAAATGAAAACACGCTTAAAGACGAAGAAAATCTAATTTAAAAACGACAAAAAATAATAACTTAAATATTTACGTGACTGACTCTATATACATCATTTTAAAAGCACTTTTACATCTTTTTGTTTTTAATATTTTGAATATTCAAGCTTCTTACGAGGTTATATTTTACAGAAATGTAGTGCTGGCATGATAAAGAAATATTCTTATGGTATCAATCAAATTGCTTAATTAGAAATCACCTTTCTCACATTGTTGTTAAGAGAGGTACTTTCTTAGAGATGCAAGGTTCAAAATGAGTTTTTATTGACATATGTTCCAGCGCACATGGCAAGTACAATTCTTAGGCTTCAGACTGGTTCCAACTTATTACAGTCATGTAATATAATTTAAAAATAAATAAAATAGAATAGACAATAACATAATAAGATAAAAGAAACTGAGCAATAAAAACATCTTACACAACTAATGTGCAATCTCTAATGGAGTAAATAAATATATCTAACGGCATATGTGAATAAGAATAAAATAAAACTCCTTAGCTAAGGTTAGTGTAACTTTGTAAATGAAGCCTACTGTAACTGCTGCACATGTTCATACTGTTCATACTGTATATATCTTAGCATATTCACATCTACTGTGCCTCTGTTTATTCTATATATTACCTCTGTAGACGCCTGGTAGGTTGAGACACATACCATATAACTGCAATGGCTTGGTTCAATCATGGCTGGGGACCTTGGTTGCAAATCATACTCCTCTCAGTCTTTACACCATCAAATAAAGGAAACTAGTAGTTTGTGGGTCCTCTGTACTAAAGGTGAGGTGATGGAGGCAGAAAGAGAAAGAGCTGAGGGAGGCAGCTGGAGGAAAGTTCTTTGCAAAAGTGGTTTCAAAGCAGCAGCTGAAAGGCAGCTGAGTCAGAGGCAGAGAGAGAAAGAGCTGCACAATGAAGCACATTTTGATAATTAGGTCTGTTTTCACCTTAACAATATAAGTGGGCAATGCTATTCTATGTGTGTGTGTGTGTGTGAGTGTGTCTATTTGAGTGTGACGGGCTCTGTTTTTTAAATTCAGCTGCTGGCTCAAAATGTCTGTGCACATTCCTGATAGATCATGAGACGTCACCATTGTGCTCCATTACTGTTCAAAACACTCTCTTTCTTTTTCAACCAAGGAAGTTTGTATTTGTAGAGAATATTAGCAGAAATGTACCAGTAAATTTTAAGTCACAATTTCTGACTTACAGCTTGTAGTATGTTCTGACTGATCCAGTGTTGGTTTATGTAGATGGTTAAGCAGATTGATGTAAAACTAAATGAGTATCAGCATGAGATCCATTTACCTGCATGTTTCGGTGGGTAACTGTAACCTCCATGATACCTACCCAAGGTGTCTTCAATTTTTAGACTAACCTGCAACTATGGAACGGATTGCCATGAAATTTTGCACAAACATTCAGACATTTGGATCAATGTTCTTGACTCCTCCTCTAGCGCCACCATGAGGTTGACATTTGTAGTTTTGAGCAAAATATCTCAACAACTTCTGGATGGAAACGTGGCTCAGACGTTCATGTTCCCCTCAGGATGAACTGTAATAACTTTGATGATCCTCTGACTCTTCATCTAGCGCCATCATCAGGTCAACATGTTAATGTCCAACACTTTGGTTTATGACCAAATACCTGCAGAACTAATGACATTCCCATCAGCCTCAGCTGCTCTCTGTTTACTGCTAATTAGCTAATGTTAGCATGCTAACACACTACACTATAAACATCAGCATGTTAGCATTGCCTATAGGTGGGTTTCCATCCACCTGTTTTTACGCGCACTTCAATTTTTTTTGCACTACAAACAGCTGGATGAAAAGCTGAAAATTAAAAAAAACCTCTTGGCTGAGGTGGAGAAGTTGGTGTAGCGATAAAAGCATGAAGCCTGTGAGTCAAAATGAAGGGCTGAAAACATCATATGTGTGTGGAGCGATGAGGAGGCTGTAACCTGGAGAATTAGCTCCACCAGCTGTTTGTCTCCATCAACCAGTGAACTCATATTCACATTACAGTAGTGGATGGAAACAAGCATTCGTTTGCATTTTCTTTTGCCAATTTTCTTAAAATTCGGTTAAAATTTGCGTGACATTTGGATGGAAACCTGCCTATTGTGAGTAGGATGCACTGATCTAATACGCTGGATCGTTGTTGTTGTTGTTACAGACTTTATTAAGTGGATCGGGTGTCAGCCATGATGTGACCGATCCACATTAGTATACAGACTTTGAACACGAGAAGAAGAGGGCTCTGTTATTCTAAACGCTGCTTTAAAAAAAGTTATATATAAAGTTTGTTATATCATAAAGTTATTATTATTTTTATACCAGTCCAACTTAAACCCCACAATCATCACAAACAGAATATAATCTGAGTTAAGTGATTGTGAGGGGCCTCAGGCATCAGCAGACCTGTGACGAAGAGCAGCAGACTTGAGTGCAGGATGACACAGAGACAGACAACAGGTCAATAGCTGCTTTAATTAACCAGACACACAAGTGGGCGTCCAAAGTCAGAGACAGTTTGCAGTGTACAGACATTCTGACTAATGCAGGCTCCCAAAAGGGCATCATGGAAAAACTCAAGAGTAAACAAAATGTTTGTACTGTCTGTATTCTCTCTCTTCTCTTTAAAGATCAATTTATTGGCTGATCTGTTGACATGTGAGGGCAGTAACAGTAACACAGTGATCTTAAATGCTGACAGAAGTTAACTGTGGCCTGTTTTTTACTTCTTGACAGACTGATTTACTCACAGACACACAAGTAAAGACTGAACTGAACGTGAACGAGGTCTTTCAGGCCCTGCTTGGATCTCCATTATTTTAATGTCGTCCGATGGGTCACGTCAGACATTTTTACAGACTGTAGTTTGTGCACCAGTAAATATTCTTTTGCCTCCTGTAAAATGCCCAATAAAAATGCCCTCAGGTTATAGAAGTCTAATGCAAACTGAAGTCCATGATAAATATCAGGACGTTTTCAGTGGCGGCGGGGCAGGCTCAGTCTTTTCTCCTGGTTTATTATAAGCATGGAGGCACTCAAGGAAGCCTTTGCTTGTGAACTCTTTGGCCCGAGTCCAGACCATAAAAACTATATTTAATCAGAAGAAACTGGACCGATTAAACCAGTTAAATAAGACGCTCTCAACCACAGGAGAAAACTTGCGTAAGATTTAGGTAAACTGACATTTTAGTTTAGACACTGGACAAAGTGAACTTGAAATATTTAGCTAATACAGTAACGGATAATCAGTTAATGCAACTAGTTAGCTAACGGTAATGGATAAACAATTAAAATATCTAAAAGAAATGGATAAATGGCTGTATGTTGGTTATATTGTAACAATATCCATGATATAATCAATAGTGTTAAATAACATTCAGTTTATATCCATGCATAACATATCTGAGTGATGTCAATAAAGGGTTACGTGAGCTCATCTGATGGACTGTGGGGGAACGTCAAACAAAAAAGGTTGCAAACCACTGGACTGAAGGACAGGGCCGGTTTTAGCCTGCTACGTTATGGTGGGCTGGTAGGTAGCCCAGAGCTTAGAGAGCCCAAAGGTTGCCGGTCTGAAACCCCAGCCAGATGACAGCTTATGGCTGTGTGGTTGGGTATGGGGTGTTTGAATGGGTTAAATGCAGAAGATTAAGTAAAGTAGTATTCTATTTTATTCTATTCTATTCTAATTTATAAAGAACAAGTTGAGGATGCTGCAGCCACCTAAAAAGCACTGCTTAAACGTGTTGTTTTAGCTGTAAAATAAATGATATGACTGTACTGTGATGAAGCACATCAGTGCTGCTGTTAATATTGATTTCTTACCAAATGTACAAAAATCTGCATTTCATGGGTTGAAAATGTCTCAACGCACCATCTAGTGTTTAAATCAGCCCTGAACCTGCGAGGCCGACGCTGACATGGAGTCGACCGGTTGGGACCTGTCTATGTCATGAAACTCATATAAAAACAGACTCTAATCAGTGTCAGTCAGCCTCCCTTGTGTCTCCTGACCCACACTATGCAGCCACGAGGCCACGCCTCCTACAGGTGTGGTTCCCTCACTTGTTGCATTTATTAAATCTGTTGGGAGAGACAGTTGTAGCTGAATTTGAGGGTGGAGTTACACTTTAAGCAGACATGTCACGATGTGGAAACCAACACAGATGAAAAATGACATCACATTTATTTTGGTTATTTTAATTAGTCTCACTAGACATTTAAATGGTCGCTGTTGCCTATTTTAATGCTTGTTTAAATGTTATCCCTGTATTTTTAATGGTCCCAGCATGTGTTAATCAACATTTACAGTAATGATTAATGTGCACTGTCTCTGAAACCGAACTCCATCCACCGGTTCCACACTTTCATGTTTCAGCACGTCCAGTGAATGCAGATTTTATTTAACGTATCAGTTCTTTGGTCTTAACCTTGACTGTGATTTGACACTCAGATCATGTTCTTGTGTTTATGGTTCATACGGGATTCAATTAAAGCTGTGTTGATGCATGGACTTTATAACGATCTGAGAAACGTTTGAGGTTGCTGTTATCAGTCAGAATTTGCTGCAGATTTGTTTTCATTAGTCCGTGGTTCACTCTTAATATATGTTGGCCGAGTTAATTCATGTTTTAGGGGTTTAATTGCTTTAAATGCAGCACGTGCTGTTTGTTTAAATCTATGAAGGGTACAGATGAGGGTTTGGCGGAGAGGTGCAGTCTGTAAACTTTGCTGTGTCACTTTCTGGTAAAATGGCTGAAATAAAGCCAGAAGATGACCTACCTTTGTGCTCTGGTGGTACAGACCTCCAGTAAAAGACAGATAGATAAATTCTGTTGTCAGCCTGAGATAAATCACTGAGAATCTTGTTAGCGTGATTACAGAGACAACAAACAATCAAATACCTCTGAAGAGAAATCCTAGATTACAGTTTTGTCTGGATTAGCAGCTCTGGCACTGTACTGTACTACATGCCTTGTTTGAAATAAGCATAAAACGTCTGGCTGCCAGTTCAATTAGTAAGATCAAACCACCGGGGACTGAGCTAATTGCTTGGACAGACTGCATTTTTGGCTGATGATGAAAGCTATCCATTTCTGTGATGAGCCTCCAAAACAAAACAAACTACAAGCATTAATAAGATGGAAAAGAAGACGTGTGTGTGTGTATGCAGGAAGCAGGCAGGCTGTCTAAATATATTAAATTGATAAAAAATGAAAGGGAATGTGATTGTGTCCTTTTGGCATTTATATTTAGCTGTGACATTTTGGCTGCACCTGGACATATAGGAAAAAGTGAAGGGCATCATTCAGAGAGTCTAGTAGAGAGGTTTTAATGTGAAAACATCAGGAAAAAGTACATTTAGAGATAAAGGACCACTGAGCACTTCACCTCTACAACCTCTTGATTGACAGAACATTTAGATGTGTACGAACTGGGAATGAGAGAAAAGAAGAGGTTAATTAGTTAGCCTCTGTGTCTGACAGGAGGAACATGAACAGGACTTTGGACACTCTAAAGCAGAGTTTTCTGACACTGACGGCCCCCCATCAGACAAAATTGAGACAACTGCGTCCCCCCAATAACCCCCTCTAAGTTTTAGAAATACAGTTCAGAAAAGCTGGGGGTTTGGGGGGATGTGAACAGGAAGTATAATGTTGCCATTGAGCAAGAACCCAGGAACGGAGCTGGGCTGTGAAGCGATTTTGGCGTAGTGGCCACATGAGGTATCGCAACTTCCACGTTCATTACGTGATGCACACTGTTTCAAAAAGTGTTTCCCCCAAACACAATCATTGGAAAATGAGCGTCTGTAAAAGGGTGAATACATTTTAATCAGAATTTGATCCATTTGGTCCTGCAGCCCCCTCAGCAGCCCCCTAATGATCAGCTGAAGTATGAAGAGCAGAACACCGGCTAGCTGTAGCCGCAGTTTGAGCCTCTCACACATAGCTGCTGGGAGCGTTAGCATTAGCCGGCCTGATAAGCACCGGTGCAAAAACGATGTTGTACATGAACAAGATTTATTCCTCTGCAGTGGCAGTAAACACAACACGAGCCCACCAATAACTGTGTTGTATTCAGAGCTTAAAGTGTAACTGCGCCCTCAAACTCAGCTAGAACCCACACAGTGACTCTCTCAAGGGGCCATAAATGTGCTGCTAGTGGCTGTCAAAGCTCCAGCAGACTCCCCGTCTGTCCAGCAGAGACACAGAGAGTCTGACAGCAGCTTTCATGGCTGGTTAGCTCTGTCTACCAGCTCTACGTCTCTGTCCATGCTACACTGAGCGCTAGTCAGTCCGTCTCCCCAGTGTCCCCTGACCCTCCACACTACGTAGGCATGAGGCCTCTGTTGCATTTTTTAAATATGCTGGGAGAAAGGGTTCTAGCAGAATTTGAGGATGTAGTTACCCTTAAACTACCCTAATAATGTTCTGCAGGAACGAGTCCTAAAACCCTGAAGTGAGTTAGCATGTTAGCATGTTAGCTCTTCCTGTTCCCTCGTGTGGAAGTCAGTGGGTTTCTTGAATGGGTTTTTGGTTCGATGCCTGAAATAAGGTCTGTGGTTAACACAAGCTGAAGAGATTTTCACGTTTTGTTCTGTGACATAAAATCCGTCAGTAAATACTCCTCCGTGTGTTAAAAAAGGCGGTTGCTAACAAGTGTCTAAATGAGACTACAGAGGTTGTCGGGGACATTAAACGTCATCACGCCGAACACAGAAACTCATCTACTCACTCGTCCGCCTTTACAGCCTCGTTGGGTTTATACTGCAAACTGTTCTAACTCAAACTTTCCCAAAGGCTTTTGTAGAAGAGGTCAGCGCTGGAAGCTCAGTGGTGGAGACGCTGAAGTCATGTGACCGTGGTGTAGCTGGTTTATAGCCTAATGTTAGTTTTTTTCTTCTGGAGATTGACTTTACGCTTCAGAAATCATCAAAGTGGTGTTCATCTGTGAAGATTATCTTGCTGAACAAAACGTGTATCAAATGTTTGTTTGCCACAGAGCTTATTTTCGGAATAATCCAAAATCCATTGGAAACATCCCATTGGCTTTTTGTGGAGGGAACCAGGGTGATGCTAACGTTATCCCTGCAGCACTGCATGGAGCTCCATGAGCTGTGTGTCACAGCCACTGTACTTGTGTTCAGAACACCGGCATGTACCTTTCCTTTCACCTCACCTTTCCCTCAATAAGACTTACACCATGGAAAAATGTGCATGCTGGATGAATGTATAGTACAATAACAAAAAAAGTAGAAAGCTGATGTTAAAAATGATGAATGAGGTGAGGAGAAAATGGAAACAGGCCAAAAAGCCAAGTATGCTAACGGAGGAAAACAAGCTCTTTGGAGCTAAATTGATCGTTTTTGATGATTAATGCTGGAAAGAAAAGTAAGAACACATTTCATTGAGCAGATGCCAAAAGTCAAGTGCGTCTGTGCACTCTAACAGGTCTCTGATCCCAAAGCCAATGGTTATTGCAAGATAATCTTCACAAATGAACACCACTTTTATGATTTTTGAAGCGTAAATGCAATCTATGTCTACAATGCAAGGCAGTATAAACCCAACGAGGCTGTAAAGGCGGACGAGTGAGTAGATGAGTTTCTGTGTTCGGCGTGATGACGTTTAATGTCCCCGACAACCTCTGTAGTCTCATTTAGACACTTGTTAGCAACCGCCTTTTTTAAGACACGGAAAAGCTTCAAAACTCACGAGTGGAGTATTTACTGACGGATTTTATGTTGTAGAACAAAACGTGAAAATCTGTTCAGCTTGTGTTAACCACAGACCTTATTTCAGGCATCGAACCAAAAACCCATTCAAGAAACCCACTGACTTCCAGACGAGGGAACAGGAAGAGCTAACATGCTAACATGCTAACTCAGTTCAGGCTTTTAGGATTCAGTCCTGCAGCTCTCTATTATTGATGCATTAATGTGTTCATCACTAATGTTGCAGCTGGTAAAGGTGGAGCTCAGTTTAATCACTTTATATACTGCTGGGTAGCTTAACCTGTAATAATACATCATAATTTATTAGTTGATTTTAGCGCTAACATGCTAACATGCTAACTCACTTCAGGGTTTTAAGACTGCAGCTCTCTATTACGTTTTCTTCAAAACATATTTGCTGTTGCAAATTAGTCGTATATAAACTTAATTTCTTGGAGACTGGTTTTCTCTTGCACTCTTGCTGCAGATCAACAGTGAAGGAAGTAATCAGTGTTAACTTTCAGAGCCACAGCTGCTCGGGGTCGGGCCACATGGATAAGGAGGTACAATCAAGGATCAAGTTGTGGTGTAAAATATCAGTAGACCATCTTGTTAGATCTCTCCTCTGCTCTAACGAGCTATGATGTCACCCTCAATTAACCTTTTGGTCTGGTTTAATCTGATTTCGACGCTCGCAGGATATCTGGAGCACATAATAAATGCTGGAAACGGGAAGGATTCATATTAATGTAAATAACTCATCATCAAATGGACACACACACACACACACACACACACAGATTGATATGCAGTGGCAGTGGTGGGGACCTGGCGCCAAGCTCTTATCATTACTACAAATCAGCATTCTTTTTTTTCATATATTGGCTGAACACATTTTTTTCACCCGTAGTGGCCCGCTGTGTATTTTCTTAGTAATGTAGAAATAGGCCAGCTGGTTAAACAGCTGCCCTCCATCGCAGAGAAGTGTGATGCCATTCATCCTCCCCAGAGCATTAATTGGTGTTAATCACCTTCATAAACACCGCCTCGGTGCAGGAAAAACAAAAAAAAAAAGCTCTTTTTTAACCGTTACATGACAGGAGCGGCTGACTCACACAGTCTGACAAACTATGTTTTAGAAAACAATGTGCGTGTCCTCCCACTCTTTCTCTGCAGCCCGATCTGTTCAGTCGGAGCTCCATCGGTTTTGCTGCTTTGCCCCAGCAACCAGCAGCTCAGGCCTGCAGAGAGAGCAACAGTGACGCGCTCACAAAGACAGGAAGACAGTCCCTTTTCATCCAGATTTACACATTAATGATTCTGTAGGGCTCGATGTTGTGTAAGCATATGACTCACATTACTGACAATACCACGGAGTACTGTATATTTCTGAGTGGGCCACTTCAGAAATGTATGTAGCAGCTCTTTTCGTTTCCACGTGAAGCAGGGAACTGTTTGGTAATTTGTTACGCAGGTGAATTCAGAGCAGAATTAGAATCACAATGTAAAAATAGTATCTTGATGCATGGACATATTGACAATTTATATATGACGTTGAAACTGTTGTGTAATGTCCTCTGTGGGTTGGGAGCAGACAAAATCTAGACTGCAACACACAATTGTTCAACAGATTTTCAACACAAGGAAAATATCTGTATGTGAATAAATAGAGGGAGTGTTCCAGGAATGTAAGAACCATGTTGATGGGATATTCTGAGCCTTAGTACTGTCAAAAAACAAAACAAAAGAAGAAGGATTCTGTCACTCCTATTATTGTTGTCTGTCTTAGTTCTATTTGGGGGATAGAAGTAAGACAATATTTGGGATAATGCTTTAAGGTTTGAAACAAAAGTTTCAGTTTGCCGAATGTTACAACATGCATTTTATCAGAATTGTGAAGTTGTCAAATATGAGAACTCATTACAGACATCTGTGAGGTTTTTGGTGAAACTTACTGCAACTATATTTCCATTTAATTCATTAATCAAATTTTATGCAAACTTTTTGTATTAGGAGCGTTTCCATCAGCTGGTTTGGAGCAAATAAACTTGGCTTGTTGCAAAGCGTAGTTTGGTCAGAAGGTGGCGCTATAGGCTGCACTTTACACACGGCTGTAATCCACCAGTAAACAGAGAAGAAGAAGTGGAAACAAAACAAGTCTCCTCGGCCATCTGACCATCTACAGGAGAAACGTGGAGAGAGCTCCTCGGGAACCTGTTTGAGTTGTTCCTTCATGTCAGCTGGTGTCGGCCATGTTTCATTCTGTCCGGAGACGAACGGTTCAGCACAAACAGCTGATCAGTCATGTGAGAGTTAAATGTTCGCTACATCAGAGCTTATTCTGCAAAGGCGTTTCCATATCCCATTTAGAGCATCAACTCTTTTCCGACAAAAACCACCTCAAGCGAGCATAAAAACATTTTCACGAAATTGAGGAAGTTTTATCGAATTTTGTCATTTCCATGCAACACTTGAAAAAGTCCAAAAAAAGATCTTTATGGAAACACGACTAATGAGCTCACAGGAGCCACATAACTAATAAATAAAACAGGCGAAAACTAACAAAGTAAAAAAACAAAGATTTACTCAAAGTACTTTACAAATCACACCGTGTCACTTATCTTTAGGACTGACTTCATAGAGGTCAAGGGTCAACACCTAGACCCCTAGGAACACCAAGTGTGACACCTCCTTTTGCTCGTAGGGATTAGGGGGATTGATAGATTGACTGACAGTGAGATAGACCAATTGATTCGTGTGTAAGACCCAGTTAAACAGTGTGCTCAGTGCTGAGACTGAGGTTTAAGAGCATACATCCACACTGCATTTCACTACACATACTGTTTGTGACAAATAAACCTTTGAATGCTTGAATCTTAGTCTTGTTGGATCTGTCTCTCACAGTCCTTCAGCTTTATGGAAGTACAACAATAAACTGTTGGAGAACTGCTTTAACGTGGCCGGCAGGAAACGATGTTCTCAAGAAAGTTCGTCAAACATTCCTTAACAGGCAGATTTGGGTTCAGCTCTCCAAGTTCTTTATTCATTCGCTCTGCACACAAGCAGAGGCTGTCCTCTGTAAACGAGGAGGCGGAGAAAAAACAGACCGTGATAGATGATGAGGGTGATTATTGATTAGTAAAATGTGACCAGAACTGGCTGCGAGACACTGAACCTGGTTGCAAAGTAGCATTCACGCGGTTTTATTTTGTAATCCCCATGTAAACTACCTCCTGTAGTTAAAAGCAGATCATGCAGAGAGTGAATATTAATAATATCATCATTTAACACTGAGATGTGAACCAGGCATCATTAATTAATGATTCTCAGTGACAGGGGCGTCTTTGTAGCCCACGTGAGAGTTTATTCAGGGATTTTCAATCTTATTAAATGCTGATATGACAGAAACACACATGCACGCATTATGTCACTTTCTGTCCCATTAGCAGCTAATTAAGGTGTGAATGATCTCCTTCGGGGGGGAAGTGTTCTACTTAACTGCCTTTCAAGCGGCTCCTCGTCCCACATTAATCTCTCTCCCCAGGGGAACGTGGATATTGATCTGCTGTTCCCATGACATCAATCTCACTTGGAAGAGATGAACAAGATTAAAGTGAGGTGAGTGTCACATCCAGGAAGAGGGGTGATGATGACCTCTATAACACTGCCATACAAACAATCGATGAAGTCGAAACTTTTTTCCGGGAACTGACTTTTAATTTTTACAATGAACCCTTGAATATTAATCATTCACCATATAATGTATTGAGTAGGGCTGCCCCCTGAAAGTCGAAGATTTGGATGATCAGTCGGACACCCTTCAGTCGACTGAGATTCTTCAGGTCAGTGTGCAGTGTACTTGTGGGGACATTTCGGTGCCCAGAGGATAAGTCTCTGGCTTTTATCTGAAATCATGTGTTGGCAAAAAATGTTGTTGCACATTTCCGATCCGTTAGCATAGTTAGCATGCATTAGCTCGGAGGGCTAACTTGGCTTGTTTTACTATATTATGTGAACGCCGCTGTCACCCTGAACGTCGTGCCAAACCCCATTCAAAAATCTGGCACTTCAATAAAGCGTTGCTTGATAGTCTACGTGCCCTAGTATTGAGCAACGTTGTTTATTTATCCTTAAGTGACCGTCCGCAAAGCCCCGTCCCATCTGTCGCTGCGCCTTTCAAGCTTTCCACTTTAGCACTTCCCGTAATCTTTGAAGCAATATGTCTTCGATTTCAGACAGACAAACTGTGACTACTCTGAATGGCAGTTGTTGATTGCAGATTTCACCAGCTGTACCAAGCTAGCTAATTAAGCTAACGTTCTGTCTCCAGCTGATTTAATGTTTCCAGCTAACTCTTAAAATGAGAATACACAAATTAGGCGGTACATTAATCCAATAGCTGCAATTTTGGAGTCATAACTCATAACTAATATATGTATTTTTAGATTCAGAGTGACTTACACTTCCCGGGGTTATCATTATCTCCTATGTCCAATGTGAATCAACGCCCATAAATTCGCTTAGAAAACTTAGAAGAAAAGACGCTCCTTATGACTCCAGAACTTAACGGAGAATCATGAGGTACTTTGAATAAAAGGTGGCAGCCCTGCAATGAGTACCTGCATTTATTAGACAGAGGCTTTACTGAGACAGACATCTGTCTCTGCCCAGTTCAAGCATTGCTTATGTCAGTGGTTACCAAAAATATGTAACTCTTGTCTTATATCGGTTCCAAGTGATTCAGGCTCCCGTTTCCAGACACATTCTGCCTCTACGACACATCTTCAACAGATTCCCAACTTCTCACAACTGCATCTCTACCTCAATAACTCCAATCTCCCCGCAGCCTCTTGTTAACCTACAGAGAAGAATTACTTCAAGGTCTTCCATGCAACTCACCTTTTTGATGATTCAAGAATAATCTTTTCTGCGTGCTCTCATTCTTTGGAGATTTCAAGAAGTAAACTTTGTGAAGGCTCAAGGAAAAGGTGCTCTTGATGCTGTCAGACAAGACATACTGCTGATGAATGTGTAAACATGTGAAGCGATGCCCAGAAGTTGTCTTTGTTACACGGTAGAAGAAGGAGAACACCAACAAACCGAGTCATGCTTCTTGATATCTGACATGACAATCCAGCAGGTTTCCTCTCAAAGCCCTCAGAAGATGAAGTACAAGGAGTTATCTTGGTTTTTGCAACCCTAGATGGAGTCTCTGAGATCTGATCAGCCACTTCTACAAACTCCACACTGAAGCTAATAAAAAAGATTTGTTGAAATGTTTGTCAGTGTTATTTATAACAAACTGCAGGGTGGGTCACCCGTTTGCAGGAGTATATTGAAGTTAAAATAAGTAACATCTACCTGCCCAGGGACTGTAGAAGAAAATGAGCCTTTTGGCTAAATCTGGCATATTTACATGACATTAACGTTAACGATGTGTGCTGTTCTTCATAGATGCCTTAAAAATTTGACATTGACATTGACCTCATACAACCAGAAATATTACAGCAGGGTGTGTAGTGGTATGTACATGCAGGTGTTCTGTACTGTGTATACCCTCCTCTAGGCAGGGGATTTACTGGGTACCTCAACCTAAAAATAGCCACAGATCAGTGCACATCTTGCAGAGTAGTTCAGCAGTCAATCATGTTTCAGTCTTTCATGTAAACTATGGTGTTAACAGGAGATTTTTGTTCGCTGACTTTGACTTTTAAGGCAGTGCCTCCTCCCAGGTTCACTGAGTTTTAAGGACAAACTCTGTGAACAAAAGAGATTGTTACAAACGATAAATAACAACTATACACCGGCAGCCACAGCACCGCGGGTGTGTGTTGATCAGTGGTAGAGGAAGTATTTAGATCCTGCAGTATAAAAGTACTTCATTACAAGTAAAAGTCCTGCATTGAAAATGTCACCTAAGTAAAAGTGTGTACGTATTATAAGCAAAACATGCTTTAAGCATTAAAAGTAAAAGTACTCATAATGGAGAAAAAAGGCCACTGTGAATGTTTCATCATTATATATTATTGGATTTTTATTACTGGAGTATTTATGTGTAAGTGGCATTTTAATGTTGTAGTTGTGGAGCTGATTTGAACTATTTTATAAACTGTTGGGTAGTTTGATCTACAACACTGCAGCATATTTTATAAGGTAATCATGTGTTTTGTATGTTAAATCTTAATCTGTGAAGGAGCCAGCATCAGATAAATGTAGTACAGTAAAAAAGTACAATATTTCCCTCTGAAATGTAGTGGAGTAGAAGTATAAAGTAGCATGAAATGGAAATACTCAAGTAAAGTACAAATACATCAAATTTATGACGTAGATATTAACGGTATAGAAAACTCTCAGTATATATAACGTCCTATCGACCTAACTGGGGTTTCTTTGAAAGCTATTTGTCGTCACGGTATCGTCATGTGGGACGTCCTCAAATGTCACGCAAACACACCCATTAGTTTTATTAATGCAATATATTTACCAGAAAGACCAGAAACACTGAAATAATAAATCTGTATTTTTGTGATCATCTTGTATTTTTAAAGCTTCATCTCTCAGATACTGCAGACCTAACGTTTTCTCAAATTACAAAAGCAACATAAAGATAAGAACTGATATTTTAAACGTATCTATCTGCTCCTCATGGCGAACCTCTACAAGGTATTTCATCGGCGTGTTGAGGCAGACTGGAGCCAAAGATAATCACGTTCTCCAAACAATGGGAGACAGACCTGCAGCTCATTTTTCATTCTCTCCGATACACCTTCGTTCCAAGTATGGGAAGAGGCAGATAGAGGCTATACATTTGGAGATGTGCACGGGGCAGTGAGTAATGCCTTGACCAGGTCACCTCCAAACACTCAGCAGATTAAATCATTTGACTGCTGAACTGTTGGCCTCGTTTTAACTGAACAGCTGGAGCTCTGCTTCTTCGGTGTGACAGCTGAAAGTACAGGGAACCATTTAGTAGCTCTTGTGAGGGGCCTACGAGTCCTGCTGGTATGTTCTTGGTGTAAATGAAGTTTGATTTTAAGAGCAGCACTGCAGATAATAATCATAATTACAACGAATGAATGATGTTTTTATTATAGTGTCATGCATACAAAGTATGCCCAGCCTGCATGGGCTCACAAGACTCCATAAATTCATACAGCCAGGACCAGAGTGCTGCGTATACATTTACAAACAACAGAGAAAGTCCGAAAATAGAGAAGCAAAACCACCACTCATAAATCACTGACAAAAACATTTACTATATAGTACTGGAGAAATCAGATTAAATACTAATTAAATTATCCATCTTGCCTTATTTTCTTTTGAGACAAAGTTAGCAAACATCAAAATTAAACAGCCGTTCCAGTTTTTGCTCATCTGTACAACAGAGTATTTCAGGGTTTAGTCGAGCTGTTTGATGGAACATTAACTCTTAAATAATCTGAATTTGTGCGGACAAAAGAAAATTGAATTCACTCTCCACTTCATTCAAATTACAGTCTGTTTACCTCCTGCCTTCCACATTTTATCAGTGTTTGTCCACCAGGAATCCAGTGCACAGTGGTGCTTTGAGCTAAATGCTAATGTCAGCATGCTAACATGCTCATGTTAAGCAGATATACAGTTCACCATGTTCACTATCTAAGTTTTGAGTGTTAGCATGCTAACGTGCTAATTAGCAGTAAACACAAAATACAGCTGAGGCTGAGTGGATGTTATTCATTTTGGTCATAAACCAAAGTATTGGAAAAATTACAATTTTGACCTGATGATGGCGCACGATGAAAAGTCAGAGGATCACCAAAGTTATTACAGTTCTTCCTCTGGGGAACATGAATGTCTACTAAATTTGGTGCCAGTGCATCAAGTAGATGTTAAGATATTTTAATCTGGACCAAAGTTTTGGACCACTTGACCCTCGGATTGACAGAAAACTGTCACAAAATGAAGCATTTCAAGGTTGAACCTTTTCTATGACAGCTTTAATGAGATCTGGAGAAAGCACCTTTGTCTCAGAACATATGAGAGCGTTCAGTATGTCAGCAGGTGCACACATGATAAAAACACCCAGGATCCCACGGGTTTTTCCCAGGAAACTGGAGCAGACTTATGGGAAATACTGGAGTCTTAATTCCTGGTATTCAACCCTATTACAGTTTATTCTAACATTAAAACAGCATTTTGGTTAGCCACAATGACTACCAAGTACTGTACAGAGGACGTGTTTGTCTCGAATGCTGTAACCCTTTCAAACTAATCAGGCAGATAATGACGGGACTTTTGAATCCCAGGAGTCATGATGGCCACTTAAGTGCCACCTCATGAATCCTCAGTGTAATGTGTCGCCCATCTTTACTGTTTGCACACTACGCATTAAAACTTTATAAATAAACACTGTCTCCAGACAGTACTGTAATGGTTCATGCAGTTATTATTGTGTTTGCACACTTGTCATGCAAACAGAACCGCTTGCTTTTAGCAGGCAGTTATGATAAGGGACATATGCTAACATCCAGGTGACGAACAGATCAGGTGGGTTTGTCAGCACATGCTCTCCCTCAGGAGACAGGAACACTGTGTCCCAAAAAAAAGAGAGAAACATAACAGATGGATTGATTAAAGGATCATATTTTTTAATGATGATCTCTTTCTGTCTTCATAAATGCAGCTGTGTAGGCGTCAATGAACTGCAGAATGCATATTAATATTAAACAGAGCTTATTAAGTTTGGCTGCAATATCTCACCAGCAGAATTTTATACTGCCTTCCTCCATCATGACGCAGACTTCTCTCATTGTCCTCTTGTCATATTGCAACTTCTTCCAGCTCTTTATGAGATGAGGTTAATGAAAGCAGCAGATGATTCAGTATAATGGTGATTTAAAGTATTAATACGCAGAAAGTGTTCCATAAAGTTTTCTGCACAGTAGAAACGTTTAATTGACAACCCAAATACTGTACATCTGTCTGTGAGGACAGTGAGAGTGCTGTTTTTTTTTTATAGCTATGAATTTGCCTTTGTGTTCGTGCAGCGTGAGACTCAAATGGAGAGAGGACAAGTGAGGGCAGGAGAGAGAGATAAATAGAGACCTAATATGTCAACCTCCCTGAATAAATGAGAATATAGACATGCAGTATTCAGAGGGTTCAGTGACTGCAGCCACACTACTGGGACTTGTCAGACCCTCAGCTCAAACTCACTGCACCTCAGCATTAATGATTCAGCAGTAGTTACCTTGGGATTGAATATGTGATCTGTGTTTTATATATGGCTCCTTTAAACCTCTCCAGCAGAAGAGTTAATGGGAAATATTTAATAATGAACTCTGTGTGCCTCCCTGAGGGCATTTTGGCCCATTTAGTACATTTAATGCAGTGTTCATTTAAACCAGTAGATGGGCTGTTCACTGGACCCACAGTGGCCTCCTGTCACATCCAGGGGAAACACCTCATCTGCTCCAACAAGCCTCGAAGACCTACTGAACACAGACCTGCAGAAGGATCCAGAAACAGTAAAGGTAGAAGTGGATAAGTGCTCCTTTACACAACAAATCCTCCAAATTAGACAACAAAACACACACTGTCAGTGTCAGTAAGATGGCGTCATTTGTCAATACCTTTCAAAACTGTTTTTCAAAAATGTTTACTACTCGTCCATGTTGAACTTCATTCCTAACCTTGGAACAAGACTAACAGACTAAGAGTGAGTCACAATGACAATGCTGACATAATGTTTACCATGTTCACAACCTTATTTAGCCACAAAATTTGGTACAGATATTTATGGTTCCCAGACAATGTATCATAAAGACTTTGGTGATTCCTTGACTTTCCCTCTAGTGACACCATGAGGTTAGCATGTGGTTTAGAGAGAAATATCTCCAGAACTATTGAACGGATTGCAATGAACTTTGGTTCAGACATTTATGTTCTCCTCAGGATGAATTGTAATAACTTTGGTGATCCTCTGACTCATCTAGCGCCATCATCAGGTCACAATTTCAGGTTGTCCAATACCTGCAAACCTTATGTCATTCCAATCAGCCTCAGTTTAGTGCTAATTTGCAGTGTGCTAAGATACTAAATTAAGATGGTGCACATGGTAAACATTACACTTGCTTAATATCACCATGCTAGGATTGTACAACCTCACAGAGCTGCTAGCACGGCTGTAGACTCATAGTCTTGTTACATGCTAACACAAAGATATTTCATTAAACCCAAGACCATAGCAAAAACACAGCAACAGGGATACTTGCTTTGATGTATTATTTCTGCCTTTGACTTCTCTGAGACTCTGGAAGTGAAAAAATACCAGAAGCCACGAGTCTTCATCAGCGTTGCTCCTTCACACTGGCTTCTGAAAAAAGGGACAATGTTTTTAGATGCTCAGATAACAGATAAACAGGATGCGACAGGCTCACTCACAGTGCCTGTTTGAACGATACAATCCTAGAACGCTCCATCTTTGTTAATGATACGAGACCTCTGTGGAAAGAGAACACAGAGGCAGCAAAGTAAAAAGCAGTGGGGAGTCACATATTTCCTTTTCCTCATACAGTGGGGCAAAAAAGTATTTAGTCAGCCACCAATTGTGCAAGTTCTCCCACTTAAAAGATGAGAGAGGTCTCCAATTTTCATCATAGGTACACTTCAACTATGAGAGACAGAATGGGGGGAAAGAATCCAGGAAATCACATTGTAGGATTTTTAATGAATTAATTGGTAAATTCCTCAGTAAAATAAGTATTTGGTCAACTACAAACAAGCAAGATTTCTGGCTCTCACAGACCTGTAACTTCTTCTTTAAGAGGCTCCTCTGTCCTCCACTCGTTACCTGTATTAATGGCACCTATTTGAACTCGTTATCAGTATAAAAGACACCTGTCCAAAACCTCAAACAGTCAGACTCCAAACTCCACTATGGCCAAGACCTAAGAGCTGTCAAAGGACACCAGAAACAA
>VMKM01003393.1:0-38041 GCA_008360985.2 Macquaria ambigua | reverse complement strand
GGTGTTCCTGCACAGACACAGACACAACACCTGCTCACACACAGTAATGACAGTGCTGCTGGCATTCCTGCAGGCGGCTCTAATGACAGTGTCACACACAGGAGAGCCTTCACACGCCAAACAAACATCTCCATCAGGAATCTCATCTTCCCTCCGGTAAATTCTGTATTTATATAAGTAAGACAGTTTGGCTTGTTCCAGACGAATATGACTTGTTTAAAGAATTTGACAGCGCCAGTATCTTTTAGACATGTATACAAAACTTCAGCCGTACTTCCGGCCTAAGTTGATATATGTACAGTACACTGGTGGTAAATCTTGTCTGTGTTCAGGAGGTGATGAAACAAAACTAAAGAGTGAAATAAACACACAGCATAAACTCCCTAATCCAGGGGTTCCCGACCTTTCTTACACCGTTTTTATCATCACTACAAAAACAGAAACTTAACTTTATTTGCTCCATATTTCATTGTGATTACTTACTAAATAAAAAAAAAATACAACTAGACCTCTGAGAAGCACTTGGGTAATGACCTGACACAGATTTCATGTGCTGCTGAATGCTGAAAGGTGGTTGCCTTGCAGACTAACGACCAACTGTAGTTAAAAATCAGTTTACTGTTCTTGGGGGGGCGAAAAATGCAGCTCAGATTACAACTTCAAAGAAATGACAGCAAAAATAGCCTTTTCTCTAATTATTATTCAGTTCTTGTTGCTGAATCATATTGTTTCCTTGCAGCCTGGTAGAAAAAGTCCAGGCCCGAGAGTTGGAAATCTCTGCTTTAATTAGTCCATCCAGACAAAGCTGGATCTTTGTCAGTATCTCCACTCATCCCGCACACTCACTATTTTTACATCACATTATGTCTGGGGGGAGATGTTGTGCAACGTTTTCAAAATTCAGATACTTGCTTACTCATCTGTCACTGCCGCTTGAGTCAAAACATGTGAAAAGTGTGAAGTTCGCCTGGTGAAGCACTTTAACTTAACACAGAATCGCGCTGAGTCACGTGACGCTTTAAGATTTTAAGACTGACTAAAAGATTAACCTTCTTGGCAGTTGGTGAATTGTTTTGCAGTGTAATAATAACACTGTACAGCAGACAGGATGTCGGGCTTCTTACAGATCAACCCACTCACTTAATGTAGGTGAGAGCATTGCCTTCTGGGAAGTCGTACGGGTGCCGTTTCCTGAACACGTGACCCACGCGGCTGCAGGGGAGAATCTCCAGGCTTCCTCCGCACATCCACACCCGGAAAGAAAGCTCTGCAGGAGGACAGACGCAGAGGATGAGGTCAAGCTGTCTGACGTGGTGTCTGTCTGCCTGTCTGTCTATAAATTACACAGTCTGAGCTGCATCGCCCCAGTATCGGCCTGGCCATGTTCACCTGCTACATTCTTTATGCAGCAGATGGCTATGAGCTGTAAATCAGCAGCATGAAAGCTGTTGTAGCGGAAAATTTAATGCCGTGCTGCATTGCAAATTCCAAGGACACAATTGGCATTTCGGAGCGCGGGGCTGCTGGACCTCTGCAGCATCCAAAAGCATCTGCGGTTGACCAGAGCCACGACTAAATACATAGAATTAAGACATTAACGTCCAGTTTTCATTACTTGAATTTTTCATTTTTAATTTTTATTTTCATGTCTAGTTTCATGACAATCATGTCATTGGGGTTTTTTTTCTCAAATAAACAAAGCAGTCAAATTAGTGATGTTTATCCAGGTGAACACAGGACTCTATATTTATTTTCAGTGAATGGAAAAACCATTGTTCTTATCGTACACTAGTACACTAGTACACTAGTGGGGTGCAAGAAGATAAAGTCCATTATCCCTCATTGATTTTCCTTTTAAAATCAATGACTTGTGGGATGTTTAAGTTTAGAGACAGCTACATATAGGGGTTTGGTTTAATATTCCAACTCAGCATGCTTTCTATTTTAAGTGTATAATCTCTTGTCCAACTACTTCTCCTCTTCTGGAAACCTCTGGGAAAGTCCACATAACAAAATATAAACATATTTAAGAAAGGTTTGAGAAAATGAAATTAAATCCTACTTTCTGCCTCTTTTAGGAACATTTACTGCAAATCAGCACAAATAGAGTAGAAGAATTAGTGTAAATTAATAGAATTACAGTAAATCTCTGAGTTTTGCCAGCCGGGCAGAGTACAGCTTGGTTCTGTGTTAAAGATATTCTGAGTAGGATGCCTGTGGAGGATGATTAATAAACTTACTGACTTAAACAGATGGCGGCGCGTGAACAACGCAAGGCTCAGCGTCTCTCCAGACTTTGCAAATTAGCGGTGTTTTATTACTGCTTATGCACTTCTGGTTAGATGCTATCTGCATTTCGTTGCCTTGTACCTGTGACATGTGCAATGACAATAAAGTTGAATCTAATCGAAAAAGTCATTATTCTGATTCAAGTAAAAGTTGAAAACCATGAGTGGCCTCACCAAAGTTCTCCCCTCCCCAGATGTCCATGTGGGTGTCGTACTGGCCCAGGTGGTTGAACCAGCTCTTGTCCATGACGAAAATCCCACCAGCGATGACCGGAGTCCTGCAGAGTCGGGAGGGAAGGAGTCATTTACGTTTTCTACACTTACTGTAACTCACACTCTTATTCGGAGAGACTTACTAATGGTCAAACTCTCTTCAGATTGGCCATTTTTAGTGCACCTAAAGGAGTCTGGAAAGTTTTTATAAGTTTAAAGATGACACGATGATGATGATGATGATGATGATGATAATTTCTAATTCTGCAGAGAAGACTGTCATACTTCAATTTAAGTTACATTATAAACATCACCAAAATTGAAGTTACAATGTTTTGCAAGGGAAAACAACAAATCAAAGTAGGTAATTGAGCTTTAATTCCTACATTGCCACCATTACTTGCAATAGTAAGAGTAACAGTAAGATGTGCAAGGAGAGCTCCAGGTTTACTATGTGTTCACTGTTTTGAGCTAATTTAATTGAACATTTGTTTGGGAACATGCTCCACTAAAGCACAATATCAGCTGACAAAATAAAGGCCTTAAGGTGGGTCCTGCTTTATTACCTGACCTTGAGGTTTTGTAGAGACAAATTCTAGTTTCATGACCTTAATATTTCAGTGTTTTTTTAATTTGTGTTTAATCACAAACAGGGAAGAAAGTAGTATTTTAGCGTAGAAAAAAACAAACTAGTAATGCTATAACTTACTTTAGTGAGAGCATAATTCCAACTTTTTGTAGTCTAGGATCACTGAGGTGAAGAATATCTGTTTTGTATTTTAGCATGTGTCACTTACATCCTTTGTACTTTGATATACTGATGCTCATTCATAATATTTAATACATACACATAATGCATGTTTATGATGGATTCTTCAGGTTTGGAATCAATACTATGGCACTATGGATCCCTAACACCATAAAGGAAGATGAAGAGGAATGATGGCGAGCATCATAGACATGCCTGATTGCCTGCGTAGGGTCGCTCCTCGCCATCTTCTGCTCGATGGGAATCTGCTCCCATTTGAAGTGGAGACTCCAGTCAAATCCTGAAGAGAAAGAGAGCAAAAGAGAGACGGAAAGTCAGATCCAGCAGTTAAATTTACAACTGCTTTGTCTGGACGTCAGATCTAAAGCAGCCAAGAAGACAGATAAAAGTCTCCTGCTCATTTTGGCTGAACAAACTTTCATGATTTCACCTTCATACCAATCATAGCAACAAGCCCTTGCAGAAAGTCTTTTTTAAACTTACTTCTTTTGAATGAAAGTGTATCTTTACAAACGTCCAGATTAACTTTTTCTATCATGGGTTTTGAATTGGTCTGGCTGGGATCGTGATGTCATATAATGAGGGTTTTTTTTTTTTGCTAAACGGGTGTTTTTCTCGACTGCAGCTGTGTGTCATCAGCTGTTACTGTGCACCAGTTGTGTTTTGTGTCCTGACCTCCTCTCAAGTCAGCCGAGGCAGCCAGGTAGGCAAAGTTATCCAGGCTGATGACGTCAATGATGGGGCTGACCACTCGCGTATGGTCCTGCATGGGAGGAGAAGGACAGACAGACACATTGTCAGTGACAGTAATTAGACGTGACTGAACATTTTATATTTGAACTCTTTAAAAATATGCTGTTTTTAACTGCTCTGCAACAGTGGGAGCACAACAGGTTTAAGTCAGTATCTTTGTGTGTTTTTTATATATTATAATCCTTTACATTTAAGCCACAGAGGTGATGTGGTGGAAAATCAAACAGTCACATTTATCCACGATAGCAGTTCCAGCTACAGTAATTATCTTTATGTTAACCAGATTGTCGACAGCCTTCTGAATAATTACTGTAGGATGGGAACTTAAAGCTCTTTTTTAATAACAGATGAATTGATTAAGGGATTTCTGCCACAACTTTAATTACTACCAAGGTGCACGGAGAGGGGAAAATAAGTCTTAAGAGGTCAAAACTCTTCTATCGAGAGGCCTGAAGTAACTAATCCATTTTTATTGCAAGACATTTCAATGAAATGAAGCATCGCATTTCATCTTTTCAAGCCCCGCAAAGAGGTGGTAATGTCAACTTTCTCAGGAAAAAGAGAGTCGCATTTTGGATTTTTTATAATGCTGTTTTATAATTTCTTAAATGTTTATTGGTAACACTTCAATTTAGCCCCCTATTTATTAATAAGCAAATGTAAAGGAATTTATGATTGTAATTGACAACAACTATAAATCCTCTTATAACGCATCTGTAAAAGGTGTTTAAACAGATAATTAATGTTTGATATGATATTATAACATAGTTGTAATCATATATAATATGTCCTCATGAACACTTTTATTTACAGTCTTAATCCCGTCTGTTTATACACAGCTACACATGCTTTATAAGAGGAGTTATAATTGTTCATAAATACATTAATAAACATTTAAAATGGCCTTATGTGTGCTTACAACTACATTATAGTGTGTTATAAAACATGAATTAAGGGTTTATATACTGCTTATAAATGCTACACAAACAGGGGGGTTAAAATAAAAAGTTACTGTGCCTATTTATCTGTTTAACTTCTTAATTTTATGTTCTTTCACAATGTTCCTCATTGCTGGTTCTCTTTTTATCTCTTTTTTATCTCTTTGTACTGTGTTGTGCGATGACTCCGATGAAGGCCACCAACCCAAACATGGTGGCCTCACAATAAAACTGTTTTTAATACTACAAGTGTTGCTGGAGTTTTGACCTCTTTCCAATAACAGATCAATTAACAACCCAACATTTCAGAAACCTTACTCAGTCAGTTTAGCCTACAAAAAGGTGCTATATCACACTCTGAACTGCCGTCTTAAGTTTGAGCAACTGAAACTTTTTCTTGAACGATGTTTCAATGAGACAAGAATCTTCCTCAGGATCAGGTGAAAGGTCAGCAAAGTAATTACGTTTTGTTTGCGTGTGTCAAGAAAATAAACCAACACTGTAATGAATATTAAATGTCAGATTGTGCTCTGGGGGCAGTGAATTAGTCGCCCACTGGAATATGTGACTAAAAACAGGTTTAATGATTGATTAATAGCCTGGTTTTGATTAGAAGTGAACTGGAACATATATGTATGATCAAAGTGGACCTTAACCCTTCCATTTTTTTGAGTTGTGTGGTGTAAGTTTGCAAGTTTATAGTGTTATTTTACGGAAAATTAGACTAAAAACAGAACAGTAAAAACCAGTAATTAACTGCTTAGATTGTGCAGAACATAAGCGCCTCTGAATGTGCCAAAGCTGCTGATTCTTCCCACACTTCATAATGAATTCATGACAAATTAACTCTGATCTGTTAAACTACCTCCTACTGGAAAAGTAACATGAACCATAAAAGTAAACACAGTGGAGAAGAGAACTGGTGATTGTGTTTGTGTTTGAGTGTTGTCTGCATCTGTCTGTGAATGTGTGTCTGTGCCAACACTGCTGTTTGCCCATAAGGCATCTGTGTGTGTGTGTGTGTGTGTGTGTGTGTGTGTGTGTGTGTGTGTTTAGCATCGGGACAATCCAAATGACTGTTTCCAATTAGAGCCGTCCCTCTCTTTGCTCAGAGACTGAACCCGTCGTGAACTTTGTGTTCATAGCAGCAGCAAAGAGTGCGGGGGAAGAGCGAGTGTGAAATGCCACTCTGCCAGAGAGCAATTTGGAAAGTGATGCTCTCAACAGCTTTAAGCAATAGACATTTATTTGGCTTTTAATGAGCCTCTGTGATTTGGTAATGTGTGAAGAGGCTGCACTTCCAAAATGGATGTCACTGATGATCTCTCAATAGCTCTACCCTCTTTTCCTCTTTTTGTTCTCTCTTTCTGTGTCTGAGTTTATAGCAGTGTCAGAGTACTGGCTGCTTTTAATGTAGCTGATAAAAGAATTTAAGCTTATCCTTGTGCTGCACCATTTCTACTGTATGTCAAAATCTACCTCTTCACCAAGGTCTATGGACTTTATTAACTCCGTCATCCCTTGCAATCATCGCTACCATCATTGTATTTATTTTGTCTGCCTCCTCATGTGTAAAGCGTCCATGGGTCCCCTGAAAGGCACTATTATTATTATTATTATTATTATTATTAATTTGTGGATTGATTTACAGGATGAAGTGGGGGAAAACAAAGGAAGGAGGAAGCAGAAAATTGAAAGAATGAACTGTAGAACAGAATAAAAAGCTTTACCCCTCCATAACTGGAGATGTGTTTTGTGCACACTGAATTTCGCAGTTTCCAAATGCCATTTGACGTGTGGAGATCTCTACTCCTTTGCTTCATCGCCCAGTAATGTCACATGAGTCTCTGAGTAAGAGACAGACAGAAGACAAACCGTCCAGCTTGGGCTAAAAGTCAAGAGCCACACTTACATGTACATGCTTATTACTCACACACAGTGTGGAGATGTTTTGTTGTTTGTGGTACAGATTAGACTTTTTACTCAAGTTAAATCTCAACACACATTATAATGATTAGCCTGCTAACTAGCATAGTTAGATAGCAATAGGAATTGGCATTAGTACAATTTTGAGGTATTTGTACTATACTTGGGAATTTTGATTTTCTGCCACTTTATATTTCAACTTCACAACATTTCAATGTGAAATATTGTACTTTTCCCTCTGAAATTAAAATGTTGTTGTGATCTACATTTATCTGACAACCGTAGTTACTAGTTACTTTAAAGATGAATATTTAACTGTATTTGCACGATAAAAGAAGAGCTCATAAATTTGATGTTTGGCTTTAGATAAAACTACAAAACTGTATATAAAGAAGTTTAATTTGACTCCACATCGACCAGATACAACATTAGGACTGCACTGAAAGAAACTTGTTTATTTTTAGACTGTCCACTAATCTTTGCATTCTCTTGTGAATTACTGGATAATTTCACTTCTTCGGGACTCTAAAAGGATTCAAATAAAACAAACAAAACAAAACTGATCTGGTGATAACTGGCAAATGGCAAAGTAGCTTCAATGTATGGGGCCATTGAGGAGAGAGGGGCATCATATACCAGTGATGATAAATTATTAGCTACTTGTTACGTGTTAACGGCTGTAGCAAAAAATTCCTTCAGCACATTATAATTATTCTCCATGGTCTAAAAAAGGTCACGACTTTTAAGATTTAAAGTCACCCAAGAGGTATTAAATGTCACTTCAACCTGGTCAGAGAATGACCGCGCTGGAGAGAGAGCATATGATAGGCTATACCTACCTTTCACTGAAATTATATCTCTCTAATCCCCCAACATTCGTGAGTGGAGAGCTCATTACTGCTACTTCATCACCAATTAAATTCAAGCCGTTTCAATTGCTGCTCTAAATTAGCAAATGAAAGGTGTCATTATGTTGCATTAATGGTCATAGTGGACGGTGATCCTTCATCGGTATTCCTGCTCTCAGTGGCCTTTATGAACCCAGAAGATTAATGAATCCAGGACCGGGTGCAGCCGGAGCCGAAGAACTTGGTGAATTATCACTCAGCCCGGCGCTCTCATGAATGCCGGACTAAAAGATTGTAATGTAAGCTGGATGAGTCACAGCTGCCCAGAGCCAGGGATGAGTGTACGGAAACACAAACACGATGTGCATACACTCACAGTGTGTAGAGTCCTCTGAATAAAACATCGAGGGGTTTTGTGCGATAGAGACTTCTGAATATGAGTTTTGTTGCATGCAGAGTCTTTGAATTAGTTACTTTCTGAACAAACAGCAGACGTCTGGCTTACATTTATGCTGCAAATAAATAGATTTCTTTTAAAGGAATAGTTGAACATTTTGGGAGATATACTGACTTTCTTTCTGAGAGTTAGATGAGAAGATTGTTACCGCTACAGTGAGTCAGGAGACGGGTATCTTAGCTTAGCATAAAGACTGGAAACTGGGGGAAACAGCTAGCCTGGCTCTGTCCAAGAGTAAAAAAACATATACATTATATCTCCTTTTTTTCATTTCATTTCATCATTTTTGCACTTCAGGTTTTGTACAGATGAAACAACTGAGATATAATGTGTTAGTGAGCTTTAAAGGTGCTGGTAGGTGGATTTTGTTACCCTCAGACAGATTCAGTCTAGCTGTTTCCCCCTGCTTCCAGTCTTTATGCTAAGCTAAGCTAGCCAGCTGCTGGTTCCAGCTACACATTGACTGTGCAGGCATGAGAGTGATATCAATCTTCTCATCTAACTCGCGGCTTATTTCCCAAAATGTCGAACTATTCCTTTAATTAAATGTCAAGTATTTTCTGTGCACTGACAGGACCGGAGAAACATTTGGAGGAGGAGAGGAGAAAAAGTAGATAAGAGAGCTGAATGTTTATGAATGAAGTTGTTTTTGTAATAGAGAGACAGATGCAGCACTTCCTAAAAACCAAGGGAGTGAACGAAGAAATGAGGCACAGTCAGACTTTAGTGGGTGAGGAGAAGTAATTAGTGAGAAAACTCTGCTCCTCCTGCAGAGTCAGTGCGAATGTTTGCCTGGGATGGGGGATGGCGGCGGATTTGGGGGAGCAGCTGTGCTGGTTAGAGCCCAGTCGCAGGTTAGTAATGTCAGGGGAGGGAGGAGACAGTCAGCAGACAGCCTATTACTCATTAGTGAGTGATGGAGGTCTCTTTCCACAGCTACATTTATCAAAACACCAGACACTCATGCCTCAGTAAGTGCACACGTTCATCTCACCTCAGACGCTTACGTGTCTCTAAATCACATATTTACATGCTGGGCGCGCTTTGCTTGTATGACTTTGTGAAACTGATACAGAAAAGCAGACTGGGACAGAAACAGTGAGGGCTCACAGCCAAAACGCCCTTGAAGGTTCACATGGAAATGCCAGTGAAATTAAAAAAATGACAGAGCAAAAAAAAAAAAAAAAAAAAAAAATCCCCCTTTGATAATGAAGAGAGGCTGGTTTTGCATTTCATCCCATTTTCGTTTTGAATTTGCAAAAACATTCATGTGTGGATGCGATGGCAGTGTCCCTGGCGGGCTGCATAATTGAATTTGTCGGATGCGGTGAATGGGGGTAATCTTCCCGCTGCATTACAAAAAGACTGTTTTGGATCAGAAAAGAACCCAGCATGCAGCCTGCAGCAAGAGCAAACACTGTCACCATGCAGCAACACAAACCACTGCAGCAACACAAACCAGACCAACTAATACAGTGAAACACTCGAGAATCAAGTGGAAAACGGATTGGCTGGGAAAATGGCACCATACTCTCTCCAGCAGTGGCAAAGTGGAGTGTGACATCTGGTGCAGTCTGACTTAAATCTTAGCCGAACAAATTGAGTGTTTATTTAACAACATGCAATGCCAACGTATTACATCACAGCCAATAAAATCCACCCTGAAAAGGAGCAAAAATCCCCTGAAGCGTTACATCACAGAGGCAAATATTCCACCTCCGAAATGCATGTATCTGAGAGTGTGTGTGTGTGTGTGTGTGTGTGTGTGTGTGCGTGATCTGCATGTATTAAGTGTCTAATTGGAGAGTGTGAATGACGGCAGACTGTGAGCCTCTGGGTCCGTACCTCCTTGACTCTCTGGATCATCGGCTGCAGCCAATCAGTGTTGACCTCGCAGTGGCTGTCCAAGAAGGTCAAGATGGAGGCCGAGGCCGTGTTGGCTCCTCGCACACGTGATCGGATCAGACCTGAGGGAGGCACAGGTAAGAAATGACACTGAAGTCTGAAACCGGTCCAACATCTACAGTGTGATTAAATCGGATGCTGCTTTGATGCAAGTCTGGATTTCAACATTTTTGATGCCTTATGTTGTAAAGGGACAGCTGGCATGAGACTAAAGTACATTGTGGGTCTCTATTAAAGATGCACTCCACTGAATTCACGTCATAGTCATTTTACTTGTCACAATAGCTGCGGTTACATGGACAGTATTTCTTCAACATGATTCAAATCATTCTGATTAGAGATTCCAACTTAACTGTTTACATGGATGATGTGTGTTTGCCCCGAAGCATTTAATGAAGCGTCTAATCTGACGGAAATATAACAGAAGATGAAGAAGGGGTTTTGTGGCTTTGTTCATTTTTTCAAACACTTGTTTGAACAGCTTGTTGTTTGGAGCCTTTCGACCATCAATTGTTGAACAAAAGGCGATCCTCAACAACAACAATCCTTAAATCTTTTAAAGAAAAGTTGTATCACATCACCTAATGTTCCCCCCACGTGGGGCAAACATGCGCAGAAAGAATATATTTATTCCAACCAGAGAGAAACATCGGATTCAGCGTTAACATGATTATTAAGTGCTAATATTTTCCTATTGAATGTGTTATCAAAGGTTTACACCACCCCTCTCAACCCACTTGATAATTCCTTCCGATCGGGCCGGATCATGCCAGTCTCTTCCAATTGAGGTGGCTACATTTATTTTTTTATTTTTTTTATTAGTTTATTTCTCAGGGACAATGCAAGAAAACATTGCAACAAGTTACAAAAACATGTTACCGATGTATTGCATATAGGATTTCTAGCCAAGGCTAATTTGCAACCCCTGTACCCTGGTTAGGCTTGACGTGAGTCATTTTTATTCTGTTTGTGCTATTATTCCAATTATTAGTGGAATATTAGGGTCCATGTAAACGCAGCTAGAGACTCCTCCTCTGCCTCTACAGTGGATTTCTCCTTGTTTTATCATCATTGCAAAACAGAAAGAAACTGTTTGTCTCTCAAACTCCATTTAAACTGCATCCAGAAGGTCTTCACAGGTCACATCGTCTCTGTTTCATCAGTTATCTGCCTGCAAGAATTAGAAAAATATACCACCAAACAGCACAGTAGTAGTAGTAGTAGTAGTACAGTTTTTTAAAATCAGGATCAATTTTCCTTCTAAGTTCTGAACAACTTGAAGACCATTGCTTCTTAAATAGTTGTTTTTTTCTTTAGGAGGGAATTGTCTGTGTTTTAGGGATATTTACATTTGACTTTTAGGTGGGAAAGCTTCTACAGAACAAACAACCTTTTGAAATAAGACAGATTAATCGGATTAGTCTGAAGTAGACACCAGAAGGTGTCTCGCTTTTGACTTTTGATTTTAAATTGCTTGTAAAAAAAAAAGTGTTAATTTGGAGCTGAGAGTAAAATCTATTTTAAAGGACACCAAGCTAAGAACAGAATCGCTACAGGCAGGGGAGGAACGGGAATGAAGGTGTCTTTCTTCATCAAAAGTGTTTCTACAATCACAGTAATTTGCATTTAATACAGTGGGGGAGGTTAATTGTGTTTATTTTCTGCAGCATCTACAGTTAATTAAACACATGCATCTCATCATGAATGAGTTTTATTCCAAAGTCTAAGATCATTAAAATAACATAAAGCTGTGAAATAGCTTGAAAAGCTAATTGTGCTTTTTTTAAAGGAGAGCAAAACGCAGCCCTGGAGTCTAACTTTCAGCTGATTATTTACACATTAGGTTTATCTGGATTAAACTGGATGAAGTTATGTTTCTCAGATTGATTTAGAGGATTCATTTCAGCTTTTGTTTTGTTTTTTTGCCCCACTGTAACGTCACAGAGGAATAAGATATATCAGGCTCTGGCTACACAGGCACTTCTTATTATTAGGATCAATACAGTGTTGGTTTTGGTCTTTTCATGGGAGTTGTTGACAGTAACAGAAATACAATAGGACACTTTGCCCCAAAGTGGCAAACTGGTCATACAGTTGGCCCAAATATCCCAAAATGCACCTGTGGTGAACCTGGTGTCACTTGGGCATGACCTTACAGCAAAAATGTCTGCCGAAATTAATTCTTTAGTGATCTAAGATCATTAAAATAACATAAACCTGTGAAATAGCTTGAAAAGCTAATTGTGCTTTTTAAAGGAGAACAAAATGCAGTCCTGGAGTCTAACTTTCAGCTGATTATTTACACATTAAGTTTATCTGTAATAAACTGGATGAATCTCAGATTGATTTAGAGGATTCATTTCAGCTTTTTTTTTTTTTGCCCCACTTTAACGTCTTGCAGCATCAGCAGGGATGAAAAAGATAGATTCATTTGTGCTGTACAGAAATATGAGTCATAGGGAAGGAGTGATTATTATCTACATCTTTTTTTAAACAAATTCCTCAGAGATGCACTTTGTAATGAGGCAGTTCGGTCTCAGACAGCCTCAAGCAACAGAGCACATTCGGTACGAAGCTGAACAGAATAAACAGGATTTAACAGAAACTGGTATGAAGAAGCTCGGCTCACTGCAGTTTGGTAGTAAAGCAGTACATTATTTATACAAACCCAAACAGACTTGATAAATTACCAGCAGTATGGAACAATGCACACTGTCATACTAAAACATTTGCCAAAGTGCCTTTTTTCTAAACCTTTTACTTAAAGGATGAGGCTTGCATAACATTCAATATTTTTGTTATCGTCAACAAATCCCATGAAAAGACCAAAAACCCACAATGTGTTAATGTGTCTCTCAATACTTTCTCACTTCCCTGTCGTATCTGTGGCTCTCAGCTCCAAACATAAATATAAATCTTTAGGATCAGGTCAAGAACACACAGTTTTGTTTTTAGAAAAGGCTCAGTAATTTCCTAAAACAACTGGGTGCTGTAGTTTCTTTAAGCAAATGTTAAAAATGAGAAAATAGTGCATTTGTTCAATTAAGATTTGGTGCTCTAAAGAGTATTTCCAGCTGCAGGACGGTGTGTGTGGGATTGAGTCAAAGTAAACTACAGTGTGTGTGTTCATGGTAATAAAGGGACATGTCAGCCAGTGCCTGTTAGTCTTGGAGGGACTGTGACCATCGAGGCCATTTTTATCTTGTGGATAAAAATGTCATGTCTGTATTCAGTTAAACACTTTGTCATCTGTCTGTTTCACTTCCTTTTCACGTCTTTAAAGTAACGAACTGTGAACGCAAACTACAGCTATACTGTGTTGTTCATTTAAACTCACTTATTTGTTTTAACGGCATGAACATTAGATTTTATACCAAACAATTGTTTAAATGTAACAAACTGAAAAGTGAGAAACCTCAAATTTGTATGTTATATTTTAAAGCCTAAATGTTCCTCAAACAAAACTTTACATCCAAACTTTGTGAAAAAAAAAATTTGATTGATAAAAAAGAAAATTCAAGTTATTTGGCACATAATTAACCACAATATTATCTATGATACTAAAATATTTGTTTCTGCACAATGTTAATGCCAAATTGAGATATCAGCCTAGCTTGATAAATAACAAAATAGACAGTGTGGCTCACAGATGTGTTTTTAATAGTTTTTGGACAACAATGGAGCTCTACAGCACAGAGGAATAAGATATATCAGGCTCTGGCTACACAGGCACTTCTTATTATTAGGATCAATACAGTGTTGGTTTTGGTGTTTTCACAGGAGTTGTTGACAGTAACAGAAATACAGACCATCACCAGACGTATCCTTCAACTGGAATATGAGCTTTAAATAGGACACTTTGCCCCAAAGTGGCAAACTGGTCATACGGTTGGTCCAAATATCCCAAAATGCACCTGTGGTGAACCTGGTGCCACTTGTACATGACCTTACGGCAAAAATGTCTGCCTAAATGAATTCTTTAGTGCTTTAATGGTTAATCGATTAGACAGATAATTAATTGCCAACTATTTTGATAACTGATGAATAGTTTCAGTCATTTCCATCTTATCTAATATGAACGTTTGCTGCTTCTCTGTGTTTTATAATATTACTCATTGAATATCTTTGGATATTTTGTCTTGTTGGCTGCACAGAACAACATTTGAAGACGTAACCTTGGGCTCTGGGACACTGTGATTTTTGCAATTTTATACACTAAACAATTAATCGATTAATTGCAAATACAATCAACAGATCAATCAATAAGGAAAACGATCATTACTTGTAGCCCTAGCATTCTATAGACTGTATTTGTAAAGCACCTTTCATACATAAGACGCAGCCCAAGGTGCTTCAAACTGAATCACAAAACACCCCAAAAATAAACATTTAAAAGACTTAAAAAGATTGTCAACAAACACATTAAAGTACAATCAATTAAGAAAAAGCTCTAAAATTTACAAATTAATTAAAGAAATAAGCAAAAATACAAATGGTTTACATACCAGACTACTTCAGAGCAAGATATATATAGACCTATATTCTCATCTATTCTCATCTATAGCAACAAAGGCCTCCTCATGCTTGTTTGTTGTAACTGTGGGTACATTTAATGCCCCAGCGCTTGATGACCTCAGGCAGCAGTTTGACGCATTAAAAGAGAGAAAGTCACTGATGCCTGAAGGTGTGAAACCAATAAGAGCTGTGTAAAGTAGGAATAAAATGTTAAAATCACTTGTTAATATCACACGGACATTGTTGTTGTTGATAAAATCTCTGTATTTCTTGGGTCTATCTGTTAAAACCACTAGCGATTATTGTACGTTTTTACCTCACAAAAGCTGACAAAAAGATTTAGAATTAAACTTGATGGTTTATTCTGTGACATGGACATTTGGAGACCATTTTAAAGTAAATCTGAGCTCACTCCGGTTCGTGTACCTCGGATGCCAGTTGGGAAGCGTTAAGGGCCTAAATCCAATATGCTTATGTTTTGTCAGCATGTGGTTCGTAAGCCCAAACAAAGTCTTTAGTCTGCAGTGAGAGCAGCAACACAGGCAGTAACCTGAGCGAGAGGGCTTACTGTCAGACATCCAAACAAATCAGTAACACTGGTTCTTTTGGCTTTTGGTCTGGCTGAACTTTCCTTGTTTTGTAGGTCGAGGATTTAATCTAATTCAGGGATTAATTTAATTCAATTCAGAAACTTGTGGGTGATGACTCAAACTATGCTTTCATGTTTTTCTACCTTTTTCTTTTTTCTTTTTTTTTTTTTTACATTTTGTGGTTTTTCACGTGAGGATGAAATTGGAAAAACATGTCACATCCTTTGTAGAGTTGATTTCTCATGTCAGGTTTGTTGTCAAACAGGAAGTGACAAATCCAAATGTACTGTATAGCTATTTTTTGGATTGTAAGTATTTCCATCAATGTTTTTCTTTTGTCTTTTTCTTTGGTGGGGGCTGTCCCTCTTTCTCAGCCATGAAGACTTTGGTTGTTTTGTGTTGATTAAAGCTCTGATATATATACGCTATAAAGTACAGGCTAAGGTATGTTGCTGTTACTGGTAGCGCTGAAATGATTAGACAACTGATTTCTGATTGACAGAAACACATTCTCTGGTTCCAGCTTTGATTTGCCGCTTTTCTTTTCTTTTTTGAGTTAATTGTAAATTTAAGATTTGGGGGTTTTGTTCAGACAGAATGGGTAATTTGAAGACGTCACCTTGGGCTCTTAGAACTTCTGATGGGGATTTTTTCACATTTTATTGACTAAACAAAGAATTGATAAAGTGATTTGTTAGTTGCAGCCCTGGTTACCTGACCGTTTTCTTTGGTAACTGCACTATATTTTGTATTTCTTTGTCTAATTTGTTGGTCTATTTTTATTTTACTTGATCTAATTACTGACTGATTATGTTTTCCTTCTTATGTTTTAAAATGTAGTTCTAGTAGCTTGAGTTGCCTCTGTTTTTAAAAGGTGCTGCACTCATAAACTTACCTTTATGCATTAATTCTTCTTCATCTCAGATACTATGTGTAACAGTTATACCTTCATTTTGGATTGCTTAAAACAAATACCACACACAGCACCTTTAAGCCCAGCCTCTTTTGCATGAATCCAATCTTCCTCCCCCCATCTCCCCCTCATGTCTCCACACTCACCCTCTCTCCTGCCGTTCCTCAGGCAGCGCACTTTGGGGATCTGAGCGAGCAGCTGGCAGTCCTCAGCTGGAGGAGGAGAGCAGAGGAGATGGGGATGTTATGGTGGAAGCAGAACACACACTGAGAAAAACACACCTCTGTCACTCACACACCCGCAAACACACACATGCACACACAAGGAGACAGTCACACAGATACACACCCTCAGTAAAGACCACTGACACCACAGTATAATACGACCTAAACACATCACATTCAAACCATCGGTGCTCCGTCACATTCCTGCAAATAATCAGAAACACATAAACACAAAAAGCTCAGAGTAACTGAGTGCTCAAACATAATCACTTCATTTCACTAGATAATTAAATTCAAAATCCTTTTTTCCATAAACAAATCAAGCGAGCAGCTCGTTCCCATCATCCACTCCCCTTTTCTACATGAGCCATCTCTGGCGCAGACCTTTTGTTGATGCGTACGGACGGACATCATTACAAACACAGGTATACGCACACACACCCTTGAGAGGATTAGCATTAGCAGCAGAGAGTGAGTGTGATCTTGCTGAGGGACTGTGGGTAGATCAAGCAGACCCCCCTCCGCAGCAGCGACACAGCCGTATGCTGACAGAAACAAGCATGACAAGTTGTAATCCTCCTTGATTAAATTTGCTGTTTGTACAAACCTGTTTGTTTGCATTTAAGCTGCCATATCACAGGGGATATGTGTGTGTGAGACCAGGAGTGTATTAGTGCTTTAGTTTTGCTCCTAAGGAGGGGACAGCTGGTGTGTGTGTGTGTGTGTGTGTGTGTGTGTGTGGAGTGAAGAGGAGGGGGGCTTTACTGTAACCACTCAGGGAAGAAGAGCAGAAAGTCACAGATCACAGCCACTGAGCAGATGTTGTACACTTTTAGCCAGATTGCGTGTGCGTGTGTGTGTGTGTGTGTGTGTGTGCATGCATTATGCAGTTACATGTGCACAACTGCATACTGTGTGCTACTTTTATCCATGTTTTGAATATCTATATATAAGTATGTTCAGGAAAAATGACTATGTGAAGTATAATTTAACATGCCAGACTACATACAAAAATGTACACATTTAAGATTTTGTCGATGGGAGCTCCTGTCCTATAATGCAGCGCACAATGGAGATAAAATAGCTTCTCCCAGCTGATGAAAACTAAAACAAAGAACTAAAAGTAAAGTAATAAAAACATGAAACAAAATATACATTTCTCCATGTGAATTTGCAAAATTTCAAATTAACATTAGTGATCTAAAGTCGGAGTTTGACTGATGTAATTCGTGCCACACTGAGCATGATTTCCTGTCAGTGCAACACTGTAAAGGCCATTCATTTCTTGCACACTAACTGCCAAAATAGTGCACGGTTAACAACAGCACATAGTGTTTACTGGGGTCTATTCTTGTCTCGACACTATTGGAGTCACATGCTCGTCTGGACTCCCAGTAAAGATCACAGTCCTTGATTGAGCACGGTGTCCTTATGATTAAGGCAAGCCTTAATAGGATTACACTCGAGCAGGACGATCCCTCCCCCTGCTGCTGACCGAAACACCCCACCACCACCACCTCCTCCTCCAGCCGTCTGCCTGCCGGGTCACATCTACTGACCGCTCAGCTCACACTCCCACTGCCTTAGCTGACGGCCTAAAATATAATAACATTTTTTTGTTGGGCGAAGCAACTCTGTGTCTGAATACAAATGAATGTTCTGAAAATGTGGGCACTTTAAAAGAGGACAACAGAACACAAATACACTACAAAATATATTGTATTAGGCTAATAAAAAAGTTCAGTGAGAAAATACGTGTTTGTTTTTGTCATTTGGGTGCACTGAACCTTTTAGTTTCTCACCATTAAGACGTGCTGAATGAACTTTTTGTTTTTCTGTAATAGCAGAAGAAGACTCACGCTGTTAAAAGCTGCTCTCTGCTCCGACATTATTGCATCAAGACGGTAAAATCAATGATTTACTGTAAAAACAAGCCATATAGACAAGACTTTGAAATGATTCATAAAGAATTAAATTTAGTAAAAGTAACATTTGTTTACAGTTGACAGTGTGGGAATCCAATACGATGCTTTATTTCTAAAAAATAATTTCAGCTATTTTGTGTCCATCAGGGTGGCATCTGAGGTTGTTTCTGTATCTTTATATACAATCCATCGATTTGTCATGTGACCATAAAAAAACTCCTGATGAAGGCAAAATAGACATAATCGTCTGGGATATAAAGCATGATGTGTCGGAGTAGAGCTCGGACCTCACTGTGTGTGCGATCTGAAAGAAAAAGATCCGTGTTCATTTAACATCATGTAGTGATTTGGGGTTTTAGAGAACACGCTCAACCTCCTGCCTTTAAACCGCAACTTAAACAGCCGTTTTATTTTCTACTTTTCTTAGTAGGGATGACTGAGACTCAGCATTAGAAAGTGGCAACAAGGGGAGACCACAGAGAGGAGCTGGAGGAAACCAAAACAGTCGCCTAATGGGAGGCTTATTGGTTCACAGTCAGACTTGAGTTAAAACTAAAAGCCACAAACCGGAACCAAAGAGTGTTTGTGATGGTTTGACATGATAATTTAATGCTAAAAATTTAAATCCACAAAAAAAGGGAGGAGGTTCAAGGTCTTGCTCTCGCTTTGACCTCGCGGTACCGCCAGTTCACCGTGGGTACAGGTAGACTGGCTGCAGCAGAGGGAGAATAAACAAGGCATTAGTAAGCTAATAGAGCTCCCGCTGCTACAGCCGCTGAGACACTACTGTTTAGATGTCTGGCCAGCTCTGACGCCTCTGAGTGTGTGTGTGTGTGTGTGTCAGTGCCTGGGTACACCGTGAATGTAGGTCGCTGTGCTGTTCCCACAGACAGAAGATGCATGTAGTGGTAATTACTGAAAGCGCTGTGGACGGTGTGAAGCATGAGCTCATGTAATTCTTCTGCCTAATGCTGACAAAGGGGAATCATTTACTAAAATGTGGTTATCCTCTAATTCCACAGTGCTGGTCAGCTACATAAAAACACAACCCGCAGTTTATGCTGCTATTAACTGATTTGTTTTCTAAATGTCAAGGTCAATTAGACTACTAATTCGCTTCTACATAAAAACCAAGCAGTTTCTCATGGTGTTAACAGCTCCAGCTCATTTCTGCAATTGCTGTGTTGTTAATGTATTTTTATCCTTCAGCAGCGTCACTGATCAGTGAGCAAATCCTCAGGATGCTCTCACCTCCGATTCAATGTCTGATTTGTGACACATCTTCAAAGCCGCTCCTGTCTCTTGACACTAACCCGCCACCTACATCTTCCTGTTATTTGGCTTTCACCATTTGCGGCAACATTCCTCCGACATTTGCATCACACACTTTCATGGCAGATGGCAGAATGAATAGAGAGTAACACCTGGATTACACCAGGATTGTGAAAATACAGAATAAAGAGTCCAAATTCCCTCTTTTTTGTGCCCAAAACCACCTGTCTGTAAAACTATAAAATAAACTATTCTGTTATACTTTCTGAAAATATATCTCCCTACATGAAGGTCTGAATACTCTTTTAAAGCCTTTTACAAACTGCCAGACATTCTAAATTCCTTTATTTTGTTCAATTCAATATATTTTTTTCTAACTATAACAGTAAAATTACAAGATATTGAGCATAAATATCAGAATCAGCTTTAAACCTGCAATAACTGACTTTTTTGGCCACAGGTGCAGCAGACACAAGCTGTAAACACAACACTGACATATGATCACCTTTTAAGTTGATATGGCAAACTTGTTAGCAAAGAGTCCAATATTCACTCTCTATTAGCTCTGTTTTTGGTCTCTACCAACTCCTGAGGGAAATATCTGTCTCTTTAGCTCCCAAACGCTCCACTATGTTCACCAGCTAGTCTCTAACTTTGTCTGTTTGCTGTTTGGTGCTGAGCAGGTAGTGTACGGTGGGATTTTATTAAGTGTTGCTTTGTTGCTTGCTGCAGCAGAAAATTACGCTGATGAGAGCGGTGAGAGTGAGCTACAACGGTAAAGTTGCGGGCCATAAAACCAAAACAATGCGCTAAAAGACACTAAAAACGCTCAGTAAAGCCGAGGGGATAATTCTCTGTGGGTTCAAGCAACACCTTTAATCACTAGTAGTCATGTCATCCATTGTTAATAAAAATGATTATAGCTGCTTAAAAGATGTTTCTGAATCAGCCATAAGAAACTAACATGTCTCCTCAAATTCCCAGAAACATATGCAGAAGACAAAACCTCAGCGCGCTCAATGGCAGCTCCACCTTAACCATAACTTTCACCAACAATGAAAAAGCAGAAACTCACGGTCAGAGCTGAAGTCGTCTATCAAGATTATTTCTTGAATCAGAGCTGGAGGACTTCGCATCAGGACACTGGGAGGGAGGAAAAGAGAGGTGAGATCAGAAAGCAGAAGTCAATATCAATGTTCCTGTCTAATCAGGCCATTTGTGTTGGACCTCATTACCTTTTGATGGTGCGAAGGAGAGTGGAGCGAGCCTCATTGTGGAAAGTGATGATGATGCTCGTGGAGGGAAGGTCTGTGTCATAATTCAGAGACGCACACCTGCAGAGAGAAGAGTTCATCACAAAGTGAGAGCAGGTTTAACTTCTTTCTCTTTAGAAATCTCATAATGTGTTAAATTGCCTCAGGCGTTTGGCACACAGTGATAGACATATCCAGCTCTTAAAGACACACACACACTGGGCAGCACTTTGGGCAGCTGTGATTTGCAGCGGTACCACATGGAGTCGCCTCAGCATTGTTGCCGTAGTGACATGGAAATATCTGGTTGCCAGGCAACAGTTGCACAGATATCTGACCCTTTGCTGTAACATGCTACCTGTTGGGAGCTTTAAGCCCAGGTCAGAAGACGTGAAGATGAAATATCACACACCACTGATTCTGTTACTGTAAACCAATTCACCGTTTGATTACAGCAACAAAATAAGAAAATAACTGTTCATTTGTTTCTTTGCTTCATAGTAAAGAAGAAAAGTTAAGGCTACAAAAAATATACGCAGCAGAGTCATTATTAACACAGATTCATTTTATATTATCCCTACATTTGCTTATTTTATAACTGTATACTGGTATGTTGCTTGATCACGTCATGTTGGCGTTTTATATTATTTTAGATTTATTTGTGTAAACAATGAATAAAGTTCTGCAGCAGCTCAACAAAAGAAGCAAAACTGGAATCTTACTGATGTAGCTTACAAGATGTGGACAAAATAATGTTTTTGAAACACCTATGTGTGCAGTTTTAATGTGATTGGAGCATCTTTCAAATCATTCTGTTGGCATAAGTTTTTGTTTAGAGACGAATTAGACAGTACTGGTGACAACTGGTCACAATAGCAAACACTGCTATAATCATTTTACTGCTTTAACTGAGCTTCTACTTTATTATTCTGTTATTCTGCTTATGGCTCACTATTATTATTTTATTTAGAGCATGCACACTCAGCCAATCTATCCTCCCTGTAGAAATACAGGATAAATAAAAATAAATGATAGGTCATCTGCCAGTTAGCAACATTTGTCAGCTACAGCATAAAGGAGGTCTCTCAAACCTTCATATGTGAGTTTTCTAAAGCAATATGAGTCCGCTGACAGAGATCCAAAGAGGCCAAATATTCTGCTACAGGTACATCAGCCAAAAAAAACCTGCAGAATTATTTCCCGTGTAAAGAGGAACAGTCTGGAAAATCGTGGACAGACTGTGAAAGAGGTTGTTGAATGATTCAAACTAGAACATAAACTAATATGACCCCCCCCCCGTGTGGAAGGGCTTGGAATAATTGTCACTTATAGCAAACAATAATAGTTACTTCAGAAATATGGACCTTTATCAGGAAGTGGTTTTTAATCAATTAAGGCTTTTTAGGTATTCAGTGCACCAAACAAGGCCACCCTTAGCTAAACTAAACAAAAAAAAGTAGTTTGAAGGTTCTTTTTTTTTTTTTTTTTTTTTTTTACCTTGGACACAGGAGCTTGACAAAAAAAAAAAAAGTCAACTCAAGGTCCAGCTTATGTGGAGCAACTCCATCTGCTGAGGAAGTCATTTGGACCTTGTGTTGGGTTTATTTTTGGTCCAAATAAGATGAAAAGCGTTTAAAAAAAAAGCCACACAAAGTCACAAGCAGGAACTTCACATGCTTTCAAAGCCATTGTTGGGGTTTAAATTCTGTGTCTTGATCCAAATCCCTCAAAAATGAACCACAACCTGAATCTTTCCCCAAAAGACACTTCTATTATAGCATTTTTTCTCAAGGTATGGTGAGGAAGTCATTTCATCCATTAACAGGCGGAGAAACAGATTTCCAGTTCTTCAGCATTAGCCTCTTGGTATCTGTATCTTGAAATCAAAGGAAGTGTTTATATTATTTTGAACCCAGCAGTCAGGGCGGTCAGGTCAAGACTTTGCAATAAAATCACGCTCTTTGACCTTTAAATTGCCTTTTAGTGTACAAGACAGATTTTTCTAAACAACTCCATGTGTAGCTCAAAGCAGACAGGCAGCACCTGAGGCTGCTCACCTGTAGTGTCGGGTGTCTCTGATGGCTCGCTCACTGCCCAGCCGGTCGCTCTCCTGCAGGTTGAAGGCGTGGTCTCTGTACGGGTCGTCCCCCGGCTTCAGCTGCTTCCCGGCCAGGTAGGCCTTCTCATCGAGGCCGCCCAGTAGCTGGCTCTGCTGCTCCGCCCGCGGGGGCTGGGTCACCTGCAGAGGACACGACGAGGTGTGTTTACATGTTCATGTACATCAGCCAGACAAACAGGGATTACCTTTAAAGCTCATTAGAAATAAATGAGAAAAACTTCAAGTCAAAGAAGGATGATAAAAATAAATCATGTTAACACACAGAGGGGAAAACACAGCAGCACGAGTTGTTTTTGATTGTTTTTGACTTCACTCCCTCACTGCCATCACTTCTGTCAACAAACTGTTCTTCTGCCACATGTGAAATGGCTGCAACATCCTCATAAAGGGAATTTTCTGTATGTTGTATTTAACTGTCTGTCTTAATATGTTGTTCATAAAAACAGACAGCATTTCATTTTCTTAAAAAAAGCTAGCAAGTGGACCTTGAGTTAAAGTTGCTAGAGCTAAAACAAATAATTGATTAGTCAATCGAGCAAAAAATTTATCTGCAACTATTCTGATAATTGATTAATATTTCAAGTCATTTTAAAAGCAGAAAATGCAAAACATTCTCTGGTTCCAGCTTCTCAAACAGGTATTTAGTTGCTTTTCTTTGTTTTATATATATATTTTGGGGTTTTGGACATTTGATTGGACCAAACAAGCAATGTGAAGATTCGACTCTGGGAACTGGGAAATCCATAATGAAAATAATTGTTAGTTGCAGTCCAAGGTCAAAAATGAGCTACACAAAGATATTCAATTTATATTGATATAAGACATGAGAGGCTATAAAATTTTGGAAGCTGAAATGTTTGGTCTTTTTGCCTGATAAATAACTTAAAAGATTTATAGATTATCAAAATTGTTGCGGATTACATTTCTGGTAATCACCTAATTAATTCATGGTAAATGGACTTACATTTCTGGCTCGGTGAACAAAGCGCTTTACAATTAGACTCTCTTTCTCTCTCTCGCTCGCTCTCTCTCACACACACACACACACACACACACACACACACATCTTGCTCAAGGACACTTTGACATTTGGACAGGAGGAGCTGGGAAACGAAAAAAAACAACCCTGAGAATAATGGACAACTCGTTCTACCTCCTGCAGCAGCCCAGAGCAACCAATAAACTGTTCCACCTCTATATATTTTCATGTCTGAAAAGTCTAAAAGCCATGTGCAACAAGTCCTCTGCTGTGGCATTTAAATGCAATCCTGCTGCAACGCTGCTCATCTGAGAATTAAACGTTGCTCGTCTATTGCACTCACTGTAAAAGTGAGTCTGAAGATCAGCCAAATGATTAAATGTAAATGCTACTTTCTTATTCAGGTCACAGTGTCAGTGCTAACACGGCAAAAAAGGGATGGGCACTCATCAAATCAGAATACACAAGTCTATAAATCCTCAGTAATTAATGAGTTTTCTCCCGCAAGGAGCTTTAATACTGGCAACTTGGAACCAGTGAGTGGGAGGTTTAAGCAGCCAATGAATACATAAAAGCAGATGAGAGTTAGCCCTCATCAAAGAGAAGCAACAGCGAGATGGACAGATGGGAAAGAGAAAATGAAAAGAGAGGATGAAGCTTTGTCCTGCGCGGCTTTATTAAAGGTCGGAGTAGCTGGAGGATTTAGAGAAAGCTCCTGACCAGGTTCAGGTGAGAGTGACCTCATTTTCAGTCTCTCCAGAGAGGCAGCGTGAAAGTTTCAAGGATTCACACACAAAGATGTCCGCAGTGCACAGCGACAGAGAAAGTACTGTAGATGAATTTTGATATCGCTGTGTTACCTTCACAGACTAAAGCTCTAAAAACCCACTGTACACTACCTGCACAGCACCAAACAGCATCTGGCAGGTGAACCTAGCGGAGCACTTAGGTTAGCAGCTAAAGAGACAGATATTTCCCTCAGGAGTTGGTGGAGTGCCAAACAGAGCTAAAAGAGAGTAAATATTGGACTTCAATCCATCATGTAGACAGAAACACTACTCCAAATGAATGCTAATGTTGCTTAAACAGCTAACTGTTTGCTATCATGTTCCCAACATTACCCTAAAGTGACAATATGTCAGTGTTCAAATTCAGTAAATGCTGGTTTAAATTGACCTGGCTAGTAGCTCATAACAAATATTTACTTTCTTTTCCTGTGGTGAGGAAGTTAAGAGACAGTAATAACAAGAAATATATAATAAAAAAACATAAAAACCACAAGCTAGTAGATACATTAGCTCTTGCACTTTAACCTGGGCTCTTTAGACACTCTTTGGGCTTATTAACAACAAACTTTGCTTCAGTAAATCATCCTACCGAGGAGGCGACAACCAACTTCTCACAGCTGGGCAGAAACAACGGATTTAGGTTGTAAAAAGTATAGCAAAAGGCAAGCTAATAGTTTATACCTTATATATAATATTAAAGGAATAAAAGAGCTAGCCTAACAACGGCATAGCAACAGACTACCCAAAATGTAACACTTTCTTAAAGTGACAGGCACACAAAGGCCTCCTGTGTTTTGTTTGTTCCATTTCCGGTTCTGTCTCTTAGCTTCCAGTTACTATTACTGCCAATATTTCCAGGTTCAAACAGCCCTACTATACATTTCTCAAAGATGGGAACACACGTCCACATTTCTGAGTAGGTCAAATGGCCTGACAGCACCACATACACCACAGATATCGGATTAAAAAGAAGTTACGTTCGGCGTTAACTACCTTACAACTAGCTCAACTAGCTTACTGTGTGTTGTAGCAGCAGCTCGATGTTTCTAAGGTGAAAAGTATCAAGAGCTGTGATGCTAACCCATCACTGCAGATTATTAAGTTATTAATATTATTTGCATTCCTCACAAACAATCACTAAATCATCTTTTCACCCAACCATGTAATATAATATATATTATGTTGTTCTTTTCATATTTTGTATTATTTCTCTACATTTGGCCATTCCCTGACATATTGTATTTTATAATAGGCCTATTGTATTTTATGTGCACCTGTGAAGCACCTTGTGACTGTGGTTTTGAAAGGTGCTATATAAACAAAGTTTACTTACATACTCACTTACATCCTGTTCCAACCGGTTTAACAGCAGCTGCTTGTTCTAACGCTTAAGGTCTGAATATCAGTTGGGAATTTAACAGAAGAGCTGCACTGTCAATTCAGGCAATTCAATTCACTCCACTTTTTAAAATAAGGCTTTTTATCTGGGTATTTTATACTGCATTGTAAAGCTCTTTTTAATCTTGTTTTGGAAAGTGCTATACATATAAAGTGTATTATAAATAAAAGTATATGATGATTATTTTACTGTATTTACTTATCTTTATTTAGAAAAATGTAACTCTATAAATAGAGTTGCTACAGTTCCTGTGCAGCTTTGGTTGAGTTAACCAATGCATCAATTACATTCTGCAAGCCTCTGCACACTGCGGACAGAGAAAGGCTTTGAGATCAGCTGAGTGCATGTGAAGTTAGCTAAGGGTGTTAACCTGAGCGTATAATTTTCAACATTGTCGACACGCTTCTCTGTAGTCCAAGATGTTACTTTCTTTAAGAGCTCCACTTAAGTACAATTAAGAAATACAATTGTCTACCCTCTCTACTTTTAATTACTAATTAGATGTAGAGAGAAGTCTAATTACATTACTCTTCTGCATGCAAAAATTGGTTAATTGTTGAGACATAAATCCTTTCACAAGCATTTTACTGCCTGCACAAGTTATCTGTGTTCAAGTTAAACAAGTAATGGAGATAATATCCCATGCAGCACGACTCCATTAGTTACATGAAAAGAATTAGATACAGCTCCGGCAAATCTAACCTGTAAACTAATACACAAGGACTTGGAGCAGATTTGCAGGTACTCCTCTAACACTCATTAACTGAAAACCTTACAGGCATCAAGAAACACACAAACATGCTGGAATTAAGACGATAACTATGATTTATTTTAGTTATTATGTGAAGATAAACAATTAAAACCTGTTTTCCAAATCACCTTGGACAAAACGCTAGCAGGGCTCCAGGCCTACATTCATCACTTGTATTAATTTAAGCAGCTTTATCTTCTCTCACAGGAAGCAAGAGCACTAAGACGACAGAGTCCGGCCGTGAACTGGAAAGACTTTAACACAAGTAGAGGAAGAGTAAGTGTTTAATAAGTATATGTGATTACTCTCACGTAGCTTCACATCATCGTCAACAGTAAACACAATGAAACAAGTCATTTCTACCACCATAACCCAAATTTCATCGGAGCCACTCTCACCAGCAATAAAAGAGGTTTTACTGTTATTCATAGTTAAGACCTCTTTCCAAAATCTCGTATCTTATATCCCTTGGTAATCCGCAAGTATCATCATGACTAAATATTAAAAGCTACAAAAAATGGTACTCCGAGGGTAATAAGACAAAAATAACAGAAGGCACTCCGAGGCTCGGCCCGCTGAATTAAATATGAAGCTCGTCTGGAAGGTGAACACGTCTGCTGGCTCTTTGAAGCCGAGTTATAAGACTCAAATCACACATGAGTCAAATCTGCCTGATTGGGTGGTGATGAAGAACTGCTGTGACTCTGAGTCTGTGATGACAGATGATGGTGTCCCACAGAGGACATGCAGCATATTGATCATGTGGCAGTGATGTGTTTGAGTCCTGTTTGTGATCTATTTACATGTCGGCCAGTCTGTAAATAAGGTACTGTATGTCGTGCCATAGTTTCTGTAGTTTCTGTAGTGTGTGCAAGGAGACACTTCAATTTTCCGTTTTTTGTTTGGCAAACCAACAGCTACCAGGGATTCATATGACACAGACAAAGGTTAAATTACAAAAATGTATTACATGTATATTGTATGTTATGGTAACCTCTTTAACCATATACTGACCTGCCAGTGGGTCACTCATTACAAACTCATGTGTATGTGCAGCTAAAGTTTGTTCAAACCCGCAAAACTTTAATTCAAATTGCAGTGGAGATCCCAAAGTTTCCAAAGATACCGAATATGTCAGACTGAATTTGGGGTGAATGTGTATTAAAAGAGATACAAAACATCTAGAATATTTCCATTTGGTGTCTTGGTTTTAAATATTTCAGCCACTGTAAACACAACAAAACGTAAAGCTACTTAAGAGGAAATAAAAGGGGAAAACTGGCTTTCATTGTCTGTTTTTCTGTTTTATCAGTTTTATTCTATTTTATCTTCCATTTTACTCTTTTAAATCCTATTTAAATGTCTTTTTATATTGCCTTGTATTTATTTTCTTATGTAAAGCACTTTGAGTTGCCTTGAAAGGAGCTATACAAATAAACTTGCCTCTTGCCTAAATGCAGGACTTTTACTTTCTGAAGTAGGTTTACATTGTGGTGTTGCTACTAATTCTTCCACCACTGTTTCTATTTTCCAAACTAATGGACATAAAGACTTGCTGCCAAATAAATATATATTTGCCAGATGAAAAATGATTAAAAACTGACTTAAATGACAAAAAGAGATGATGTCTTTGGGTACCAGAATTGGTGGAGGTTTAATGCCTTCACGTTTTGTGTGTATTACTGTAATGGAAAATGTAGCTAATCCTAGTTCAGGAAAGATTGTTAACGGCACATTTAACCCAGTTCTCTTGTGAAGTGTTTATATGGTCACATGTCAAATCAGAAAATTGTTGCCGAGTTAGACAGAAAAACGTACCAAGTGGTCTAAAGTCTGAGCACTTAAACCGACAGTCACAGTCTGATCTGAGGACCTGTACTGAAAACTCAAACAATAGATAAGTTGTAAAACTTTTACCATAAGTTGTATCTGTCCTAGAAAAACTTGACCACCCATATGAAAACACGTGGGAGGCGCTGACATCAAGTGAAAGCTAACAAACTGACAAAGTGATTAGCTGGATGTGGATCTGTGGTCAGATGTTTACAACATGTCCACTGCTGATGTTTAGAGCCATGACAGCAGATGTGCAGGTCAGAGAGAGAGATGCTGATTACTGCGACTGTTAACAACAAAGAGTTCGACTGACAACAGTGTTCACACACACACACACACACACACACACACACACACACACACACACACACACACACACACACACACACACACACACACACACACTGTTAGTGTAGAAAGAGACTGAAAAGTGGTGCTGGGAAATTAGACCACTCAACAGAGGAAATGAAGGGAAAAAAGTGAAGCCAGTGCAAACAGATTTCACAGATGATGTCATTAGTGAATCAAATGCTGCTAATGAGCAGACTTAGGGGAAAAGAAAGAGGGAGAGAGAAGAGAGAGAGGGAGGGGAGGAAAGAAAGAAAAGGGGGAGTCAGGGAAGGGAGGGACAAAACAAAAGGAAGAAAGGAAGTAATGATGGAAGAAAGAAAATAAAGTAATGAAGGAAGGGACAAAGGAGGGAAAGAAAAAGAAATAAGAAGGGAGGACAGAAAGAAAAAGAAGAAAAGGGTAAAAAGAGTAGACATAAGAACAACAGAGGAAAGGGGGTTAAATTAAAGGCATTAAGGAGGGAAGGAAGGGGGGATAATAAAGGACAGAAGGATGAAATAAAGAAGAGGAGGATGGACAGAAGGGGAAAAAAGAAATAAAAAGGGAAAATGGGATAAAAAGAGGGAAGGACAGAAGGAAGGAAGGTAGGAAGATGGAAGGAATAAAGATGGAAAGACAAAAGAAAGAAACAAACAGGACAAATGAAAGAAAGTACACAGAAAAGAAATGGTCCAATTAAGGATTAAAGAAAGAAATGAGGGACAGAAAGAAAAGAAGGGGGAAGCAGGGGAAGAGAGAAGAAAAGAAAAAGAAAGAAAGCCCCCTCCAGTGGAGCCCTTCTTTTCTGTACCAGCCTCCTCTTGTTGAACTGTTGGACCCTGTAGAGCCGAGCTGGCAGCCTGCGAGCTCCAGGTCAGATTACCAGAACAAACTACTGCAGGAACTGAGGAAATCTCAGTTTGGTGACAAAGGTGAACGACCCCGCCGGGGCGAAAGAAAAAGCTTTGACTTGGAAACACTCGAATCCCAAAGTGCACAGTTCAAAGAACGATCTGATTAGAGGTCTGTTTGAGTTTCAGCAGCAGTTTACCACATCAGTCCTGGAGAGACGATATAGATCTCTTTCTCTTTCTACCACAATCAGAAACACCGATTATTCAAAGTGCTTCCATATTTGTTTGCGTGCATCTTCCAATCATCACCATATTCTTGGCCTGCGTTTGCACACTGATGCAGACCGCAGTTTCCTTTTTTTTTTTATTTTTATACATGAGGAGGCTGCTTAAGAAGGCGTGCAAGCATAAATGCCACAACAGCTCCACCGTTTGGCATTTGCCCTTAAATTATTAACTCTTGTGAACAGGGTTTTAATGATTCTGCTGCTGCCGGAGTGAAACATCCTGACATGTTGGCACACATCGTCGGCCGCAGCTGAGACAATTTTATTGGTCTAGTAAATTGTGAAAGAGGCTCCAGTGTGCTGTATTTCCTCAACAGTCCCTGTCTCCTAAAAAATACAATTGGATATACATATTTAATTGAGCTGTCTGTCAGCTTGGTTATGTTGTGGTAGTAGCAGTACGTATTCAGCAAAGAACTGATTCATGTTTTCACCCTAAAAATCTCATATTCTCATAGAATTTACTCTCACTTTTACATTCAATTAATTACTTTGTCTCACATTTTTATCAGGCTGAAAAGTTGGGTACACTAGATTAAAAAAGTAAAATAAGTAGGGTTTATTCTAGAGCTGTATAATCAAATAACCATTTTTATCATTTTTCAGATTTGATGCTTTGTCATTTATGACATTAAACATATTATATATTTGAGTTTTGTACCAATGGTTGAATAAAACAAGCTATTTGAAGACATCGCCTTGAGCTGTGGGACACTGTAACAGGCGTTATTCACTATTTCCTGACATTTCATAGACAAAATGATTAAGCGATGAATCAAGAAAGTAATCAGCACATGAATCGCTATTAGAACAAGGTGACATCTTCATATTGCTTGTTTTTGTCCGATCAACTGTCCAAAACTCAAACATATTCAATTAACAATGATATACAGCAGCAGAAAAGCAGCAAATCCTCACAATGACTGTAGATCAATTGTTTGTCTATAGACTAATCAATTATCCTGCAGCACTAGATTTGTCTTCACTTCATCCCTGGTTAGATGACTAAAAAGCTACAGGTCTTATATTTCTTTACACTTAATGCACCAGAAAACCCTGCAGCCAAGTAGACCAGCTTTCCTAATCTGAGCTGGCATGGACCCAGCTACAGTCCCAGCATGCACTGTTCAGACTCTGTCTATAGGCTGTGTTGCAACCTGGAGAGGTTACTGCACGCCAAGCCTGACGACCGACCACCACACCTTCAGTTACAGTATTTACCAGAGGTTATTTCCACCTCTCCGCCCTGGCAGGCGAACACAGACCTGACCTGACCTGACTGAAATAGGCCTTTAATGACAGACTGAAGTGCAGAGGCGATAGAGCAAAGATGCCTCCTCTTGTGCCCTGTCCGAGCTGAAAGCCCGTGTTTCACCTCACATGTGCAATCCAAGAAAGGTCTCAGCATAATATGGTTTACGAGGCGTTTGCGCACGACGCACAGGACTTATGGAAAGCCTCTTACGTGTGCTTGAGGTTCTCTCGGGCTCGGGGAAGGCACGGAAAACACCGACAAACATAAGCAGGCTGCTGACTCCACAGCCTGTAGAATAATATTAATGGTATGGCTGCACGGGAGCAGGTTGAAGATGGCTATGATGCGTGTTAAAGCCACACATGTATGTCAAAGCAACATATTCCTGCTGTGACACCCAGCTGTGCATCACCACCACCACCACCACCATCCTCATCACCCCAGGTTTCACACACACACATGCACATCAACATGCAGCACACACTCTCATGCAGCTCGGCGCCTCCAGCGACAGCGCCGTGCGCAGCGCCGCTCTCCTTTCCCCTTTCTCTTTATCCCCCACAGCCGCGCTCACTCACTATCAGCGGGATGGTCCTGTCGTCCCGGTGGATCTCCAGCCGACCGGAGACCACCTTCTGCCCATGGCCCCTGCCGCGGGTCTGCGACGCCGACGACGACGGCGACGACTGGGGCTTGCTGTCCTGCCACAGGTAATAAAACGTCCCCAGGATCCACGCAACGGTCAGAATCGCGATGGCGTTGGCCCGTATCCTGCGCATGGTGAGCCCATATGGAGGGCTCCGGAGGCGAGCCCGGCTGGTTCAGGTCCGTCCTCGGCAGAAGGTGCAGCCTCCCCCGCCGGTGATGGGTTGAGTCGCAGCGCAGACAGACAGCCTCTATCTCTCCTCGAACAGGCTCTTCGCTGCCTCTCTGCTGGGATTTGCGCACTGACAGAGCCACGGTCCTAGCGCCGAGTCATATCATCCCCCTACACACACACACACACACACACACACACACACACGCATACACATCATCCATCCACTGGCTACAATGAAGATAAGATGTCCAATCTGCATCCAGCAGCTGAGGTCCTATAATTTCAGCCACATATAGGTGCAGATCAGGGGTGGAGGACAGTCGAGAGGAGGAGGTGATGAGAGGTACATTTCTCCACTTCAGGTCATTTTAACCTCTGATGCACATGTGTTCTAACTCCCTCTGTGTGGCTTTGAAGGCTGTGTTGGTTTTACTTAAAAGAACATCACGTCTTTCCCTTTAAAACACAAAGCCCGGCCCCTTCCCCTTGTCTGAATCGCCTTGTGTAATGTAAGCATTAACAGCACTGGTGGGGAGTAAGTACATTTACTCAAGTACTGTACTTAAGTATAGTTTTGAAGTACTTATACTTTCCATGAGTACTTCCATTTTCTGATACTTTACTTAATTTAAGAGGGAGATATTGTATTTTTTCTCCAAACATGTATCTGACAGCTGAAGTTAATTTACTTTAACTTCTCAAAAGTAGATTAAGCAGTTAAATCAGCTCCACCTCCACCTCCAACTACAACATGAAGTTACTGCTTACATGTTACTGCAATAATAACAACGGTCCAATATAAGACTCATAGGCGCCATTCTGCACAAGGAATACTTTTACTTTTGATACTGTAAGTACATTTAATTGCCCTTCTGTACTTTTACTTAAGTTATTTTTTGAATGCAGAAAATGACAGCTTCTTCCACCGTTGATTAGAAGGTCATTTTGACAACTTATGGCTCATTCAGCTGTTTTTATATTTTGAATTCAGCCCTTTAGATCAGCTCGACCAGTAATGAGAAATAGTGAGGATTTATATCTTTTGCTCACATCATGTAGAAGAACTGATGGAAAACGGAGAAGGGCTGCAACTAAAATGTTCTTTTATTATCGTTTAATCTCTATTTTTTCTCAAGTAATCATCTGGTTTATAAAAACATCAGAAAGTAGTGAAAAATGTCCATCACAGTTTCTCAGAGTCCAGATGTCTTCCTATCCATGTGAGGGCAAATTATTCCCTTGGAAAAGCTGGAACCAACACATTTTAGAGAATTTTTGCTTTAAATTTACTTAATCAATCATCAGAATAGTTCATTTGTCATCAGCTAGAACAGAGGTTCCCATAAACCCATGGATATGTGTGATTTGTTGTTTTTTAAAGGGTCAGTTCAACCGAAAATACAAAAAATAAAATTTCTCACTTACCTGAAGTACTTATTTGCCCGGTTTTTGACATATCTGTTTCTGAGATTTCTGCTTCCACCTCATTACAATGGAAGTGAATGGAACTTCATTTGTGGTCCACATAGTTTTCAAAAATGACATTTAAAAACTCAACAGCAGCATCTCTTACCAGAATCCATGTTGCCCAGTTTCAATGAAAACTGAAATTAAAACCTGGACAAATTTAAATCAACCTAGATACCACTATAGGTAAATAAGAAAATATGTTAATTTCAGTGAACTGAGCCTTTAATTTCTTCCATACTGCTCCCCCTCCAGCCAGAATCAAAATGCGATCTGCACCTTTACTGCAACACATTTATCCTCACTGTATAAGAAGGCTCATTATTCTGCCTATATGCATTTAAAATTAATTATACATTTAAATTAAGAGCCTGCAGCTCGCACAGAGCAAATTAAGCAATGCGGCTGAATTGATCATGAAGGATAAAAAGAGTCTTTGAACAGCAGCATCATGAATATTCAACTCCTCCTGAGTTAATTCTGGATTTTCACAGATGACCTCTGCAACTATGACTTATTCAGTGTACGAATAAATCAGAGGCGTAAAAAAGAAGTCAGAATACATTAGACCGAGAGGACCCCTCTCCAAAATCCATAACGGCCATTAAACGGCTGCACAGACCAGCAGAGAAGTCAGAGCAGAGCAATAACACCCCCGAGGCATAACAGAGCTGAGGAGGCTGAAATATTTTCATCTTATTCCTTCTGTGGTAGAAGAAACATAAAAACAGCCCACAGTATGAGCTCATCCAACCCCACCTAACAGCTATATACTGTGTGTGTGTATGTGTGTGTGTGTGTGTGTGTGTGTGTGTGAGGCGTCCACGCAGCTGGGCCCACCACCACAACATCAGGAATCAGGAATGCCAAGTTTTCCCTCATCAGAAACAAAAGCATAAAGAAACCTGATCCAGAGTCAGCGGGGGAGAGGCAGCACGGAGTACAACCAAATCAATAATGAAGTGAGAATCCATCTGCAGCTGTACACTGCTGATGTCATGCGTCTGTGATGCATTCAAGCAATTATGTTGTGATGAAACATGATAACTTTAACTGGCTTCTATATAACCTTTCATTTAAATTGCCTCATGTCTTTAATTGTTTCTATAAATGCCAGGAGACAACAAACAAATGACAACAGGATCGTTTTGGTTTCCTGTTCCTAACCTTGAAAACATAACTGCTAAAATTAAGCATTTTCCAAACTTTCAAGAGTTTGTACGAACCCTGTCTTATACACACTCTTCTCAAATTGCCTCATCTACTTCTCTTTTCCATAAAACCCTTGAGAAGTTTTTGGATTCAGCTGCTGATTAAAGGTGAAGTTGATAGTGATCAAAAGGTTTTCCCAAGCAAGAGCTGCACCTATAGGCATTTATTCATAAATAGAATACATACTATAGAAATATGTATTCTTTTTCAGTGTGTTTGAATGTGTCAAACCTGGTATATTGTATTGTGTTTTGTATTGTTTCGCCTTATTAGAGCTGTGTTTTCTGTCTTTGTATATCTTTTATAAAAACAGAACAAAAACTGTATTTTTTGCATGCAGTGTTGCATTTAGTGTATAAAACACAGCATCTCAGTTGAGGCACTGCTTTCATTGAAACTGTTCTCTGTTTCTTCTATGATTGATTTCTTCTTGTTTGATTATTGAACGTTGGAGCAAAAGGTTGAATCCTCTTTGATTCTGACAGTTGTTTAAAAAAATAAAAGGAGCAATAGAGGCGTTAAATCATGGATAACAGAGAAACAAGATTGTTCTCACACCTAATACCTCTGTAGAGACACACCTGTATTGTTATTGTATTGTATTTCTATACCAGTATTGTATTTTCCTTTCTATTTTAACTTTTCAAAAAGCCTCCTGTGGACAGGTGAAATTAACATTTCGCTACAAACACTAAATATGCATTTGGTGGTTGTGCTATTGCTCTGTCCATGTCAAATACAAATTTAGCCAAAAGAATGAAAAACAAAGAAAAGCAGAAGTGTGTGCAGTACGATGCAGTAAGCTGTAGAATGGAAGGAAGTAAATTAAAATGTGTGTGTTGCCGGAGGCGGCTGGTGAGTCTCAACAATGCGGCTCGTGATTCAGAAGGCATTTTTAAAAATTAACGGTCAGAAAAGAACGAAGCAAACAAACGTACTTAGACTCTGTTTGGTCTTCCGCGCAAACGTTGAAATAACCAAACATAATGACACCGAAGAAGGCTTGTACAATTACGGACGAAGAAGTCAAGGACATAAAAAAGTAAATGTGGCTGTGGGACATTGGATGTGAAGTATGGAGAAATATGCGTCATGAGAATGTGGAACAAAATGTGAATATGGACATTTTATATCAAACTCCTTCTCTGCTAAATGCATATTGATGTGACATTTTGTTGCCTATATTCCACCAGTTTTCTTCAGGAATATTAAAGGTGCATCACCATTAACAATGTTAAAATGTTACAGCTTGGATTTCATATCAAACAAATCAGAGCCTCTTTTCTTCTTCAGTTAATTTAATCACTACATATAAATGCACTTTGTAAAAATCAGAGAGTCTAACAAGCTGCAGGCAGAGGTCTCTCCACTGCGTCTGCTGTCTCTCTGAAGCCTTGCGCTTGGAGGTTAATCTCATTATACATGTAAGCTGCTCTTCCCTCTCTTCCATCATGGAGAGACCTGTCAGCAAACGGGATCTGCCCCGCATCCAGCTTGTGTATGTAGAGAGGGAAGGTCACAGGGGTCAGAGCCACATCTGGCTCAAGGCTGGGAGATATTTGTCTTCATTCGTACGGACAGGGCTGCGCCTCTCGAGGCGCTGCTGTCACTGTTATCTTTGGGAAAGACAGTGACGCCCCCAAAACAGGGAGGAAAAAAGTGTTTGCACATTCAGACAAGGGAAGGATAAAAGCACACAGCAGACATGGCGAGGTGTTGGTACTGGCAGCTCTGTGGGGGAATACTGCACACTCACAGCCTCTGGACCTGGCAACCCAGCCCTTTACATGCAGCCCTGGTTTCCTCTCTGCACCCAGTAATCTTGACATAACCAAGCCAGTTGAGTTTCCAGCTGGGTCAGTCGACCACTCGCGTCAACAGTCCCTCTCCTGAGACTCATGGAAAGACAAAGCTCCACATTCCCATGTTGGCAGTGAAAAAAAGGAAAAAATGGGAGTCTTTCCAAAGCCAAATATACTGGGTGGGAACTAGGACTAAAAAGTTGGCCCGCTTTTAACCAGAAATCAGCACGCTAATCACAACAAGCTGAAAAAACAGATTATTTTATTTTCTTGGAGAAAGTGACATATTTAGCAGGAACGCACTGAAAAACGGGTCCCATTTTATAATAGGTCACCCTTTATAAAGAGGAGCTAATGCATTTGTTAATGTTAATAAATAATTAACTACAGATCAATTATTAGAACAGAGAATAAAGAATAAAAACAACTTTTGGGTTGCCAGGTTGTAAAAAAATATTTTCTGACTGTTGAGTCATTAATAGTCTGTTGGCTTATTCGAAAGTTATCACAAAGTTATTGTAAATGTTATTGTCATTAATAAAGAGTAATAAACATCGAGTCTGCAGTTATATTTGTTAATAAATTATTAATAAAGGCTCATGAGTTTCCCACTTTCTATCTAACAAGCCAACAGCAAATGTTAATAAGCTGTCAATAAATTAATTTTGGTCCCCGCTCAGTATGATAGCATGCTCTCAATGACAATGCTGACATGCTGACGTTTACCATTTTCACCATCTTAGTTTAGTGAGCTAGCATGCTAACATTTGCTAATTAGCGGTAAGGACAGCTGAGATAATAAATACACCAAAATATTGGACTGCACTGGAAATAACTCAGAAAGACCTTACATCCTTTTCTTTGGGAAGTTACCACCAGTGTGTTTAGTTCTAATTAGCAAATGTTAGCATGCTAACACCCTAAATTAAGATGATGAACTTGGTAAACATTATATCAGCATGTTAGCATTGACATTATGAGCATGTTAGCATGTTGCAGTTAGCACTCTGCTGTGACCTTGAGCAAAACTCTCGACCAGCTTGAGGGTTTCTGTTCTGATCAGGACCTTTTTGTCTTTGAGGACGTCAAAGGAAAAGATAATTTTCCTACAGGGATTCACAAAAGTGTTGTGTTTTGATTGTTAAAAGCACAAATCCTGAAGCAGAAAGTAAGATGATATTTTCTTGTGTGTGTGTGTGTGTGTTTTCTGCAGACACTCCCACAGACCGTCACCAGCCTTTTAGTTCCGCCGCGAATCACTGCTGGCATTTCAGACAACTATGCCAAAATGGTGAATACAGAAAAAGTGAACAAAGGCACACACAAAATCCCAGTATCCACACACACACACAC
>VMKM01003392.1:0-38067 GCA_008360985.2 Macquaria ambigua | reverse complement strand
CTTCTTCCTCTACCTCCTCGACAGCTTCTGAAGGTGCTGCCTCCTCTTTGGCAGGCTCCTCAGCAGGTTCCTCTGAAAAAGCTGCCTCCTCCTCTTCCACTACCTCCTCGACAGCTTCTTCTGCAGGGGCAGCCTCCTCTTGTTCAGCTTGCTCCTCAACAGCTTCTTCTGCGGGAGCAGCCTCCTCTTCTTCAGCTAGCTCCTGGGCTGCTTCTTCCTCTACAGTCTCTACTTCTGAGGCCTCCTCCTCCACAGCCTGCTCTGTTGCCACTTCCTCTTCTACAGCCTCTTCAGCTGCTGCCTCCTCTGCAGGCTGGTCTGCCATAAACTCCTCCTCAACTTCCTCAGCTGCTGGCTCCTCCTCAACTGGAGCAGCCTGAATTAAACATCATCATCGAGGGTTATAAAAAGATATGGATTTTTGCATTTTTATTAGCTGTTATAACAAGAATGGGTATATTTGACAAAGCCACTTTCATGTGGTCCAATAGCTGCCCACAACAGCACCTTTATCATTTTTAAAAACTGAAGGTCCAGCAGGTAGCTATCATAGCTAGAACCAGAGCCGTAGTAGAACGTAGTTTCAGCTGTAGACTATCTATGCAAACATCTGTAAAGGCCTGCTCAAAAAATACTTTTAGTCTGCATCAAATTTCCATATAGAGATATCTTTTACAGCAATTTTACATGTTTACTTCCATAAAAAACCCACTAGCTGGAGTTGTAATGATTCACTACCCTGTGCTTCTTAAGTGAACAGGTCCTTTCCAGTTTAGGCTGCTTCTCTGCTAATGAGCTAGTGCTCTGATTGGCAGCCACACTGGAGGACAGTCAAGTTACAGCTGACTGATTTCAGATTATTCCAGAGTGTAAAGAGAGACTAGGGCAAAAACCACAATGACTTGTTCGATCACTATCGATCATAATATTTTAGTGGGGAGGCTTGAGAGGTGGGCTGGCTTATCTGGGTCAGCACTGGACTGGTTTTTATCATACCTCAAAAGGATATGATTTTAGTGTTTGTCTTTTTTTGTTCTAAAACCTTTTATTTCATGTGGTGTTCCCCAGGGGTCAATTTTTGGCCCATTATTGTTTAGTTTGTACTTATCAAGAAACACAGTGTGTGATACCATAATTATGCTAATGACACACAACTATATATTTCCCTGTCCCCTGATGATCTAAACCCTATTGACACACTATCAGAATGTATCAAGGATATAGATAACTGGATGTCTAGTAATTTTTTTTTTTATTTATTTATTTATTTTTTTAAACAGGTAAACAGTGACAAGAGGAAATCTTGGTTATTGGGGTAAAGGCTAACAGAGAGGAAATCTCTTTTAAAATGCCACAACTGTCTCTGGAGAGTGTCACACTGGTCAGAAACCTTGGCATCATCCTAGACGCTGACCTCACTTTCCAGAGACATATTAACATCATTGTTAAAACTGGTTTTTATTATTTAAGAAATATTGCAAAAGGTAAGGAGCTTTTTATCCCGGGAGGATGCTTAAAAACTCATCCATGGTTTTATTTTCAGTCGGCTAGACTATTGTAATGCACTGCTCACTGGAATAACTAAAAAGCATCTCAATCGACTGCAGCTACTCCAGAATGCAGCTGCTAGAGTTTCAACTAGAAAAAGGAAACACGACCATACAACACCTCTGCTGATGTTGTTACACTGGCTTCCAGTACATTTTAGAATTGATTTTAAAATTGTAATGCTCGTTTTTAAAGCCCTACATGGTCTGGCACCCCAATCTCTCCCTGACATGCTTGTGTTCTATGAACCAGCTAGACCCCTCAGGTCATCTGGAAAAGGCTGTCTGGTTATTCCCTGGGTCTCCAAGAAAATTGGTGAAAACTGCCATTAGCTTTTATGCTCCAAACTGCTGGAACATCCTGCCCAATCATGTTAGGTGTGCTCCAACGCTATTGTCCTTTAAAACTAAACTGAAAACATTCCTTTTTAGCTGCGCCTTTCAGTAGTCTGGTTTACTGGTTGGTTGCTGGTCTTAATTATTTTATTTATTTATTTTTTCTTACTTTTTAAATGATTTTAATTCACATGTTATAATGTATGTGTTATGTTTTAATTGTGTTTACTTATGTCTAATATTTTATCTTTACACTATCCACATAGTTTTTGTGGTTGCAACTTCCGTGGTAGCTCACGCTCTCTGCAGCACATTGTGCTTCCACCTGGAATGAAATGTGCTGTATTGATAAAGTTTTGCTTGCTTGTAGTAGGAAAGTGTGAGTAACATGAATTGACTTTTTCCACTGTCATTACTTTATACCTCTAAGAACTAAAGTCAACAGAAATACTAGACCTGTTGTAGAAGTTGACCAAGTTGTACACAGCTACACAGTAGCATGTAAATCCTAATCCTAAAACACAAATCTTTTTTAGCAGCTATTATTTTGGGGTGTAGGAAGCGGTATTGACATCCGCAGGTCTAAATTCCTGCTATTATTTTCCTTTCTTAGTAGTTAAGTAGAACTGTAGAACATTCAAATAGAGGCACAATTGTGGGAACTTAAGAAGCTTGTAAGGGGAAAAAAGGTAGACTGAGGAAATTAAGATTGTTGACTAGTATTTGTTGTGCTTAGGTGCATACGCTCATAGATCTGGGGTTGTGCTAATCTTTTTTTCTCTCCTGCAGGGAAGATAAAAGACCGTTCTACCACCTCCATCCCACCACACACCCAGATAAAGACATTTCAGTTAGCCAGGGTAGCAAAGTGTATGTGAAACCGGTATGCAATTATGATGGAACGCACAATAACAAACTACATACCTCATCAACAGGGGCATCTTCCTCCTCCAGCATCTCTGGATCCTCCTCAATCACCTGAAAAGGAATACACCACCTAAATGTCATCAACAGGTTCACACTTGGATTTGTGCAAGTTTAGAACTGATTCTAAGTGTTTCACTAATTCATCGAATATTAAACTTCTTGTGTACATTTGATTTTACAATTTCAACTTTCAGCAGGGACGTTTTGGAAAAGGATTGAGATTCAGCATCCAAAAATGGCTGTCTGCAATTGGACCCAGTCCCACTGCTGATTTTATTAACCTGGCCTGTACTAACCTCAGGGGTCTCCACAGGCTCTGGTTCAGCCTCAGGTTCTGGTTCAGGCTCAGCTGCTACCACCTCAGGTTCAGGCTCTAGAGGGACAAGCAGAGTTGTAAAGGTTCTTCTTCACACACACGCACGCACGCACGCAAGCCCAACAACACTACAAGATGTGAGTGAAAAGACTTGAAATATTCAGTGCTGCTAGACAACGCAGGTTTTCATATTTAACAATAAGTGGGCCTTAAAAAGTGCAGAGAGAACACCATCTAGTTATACTGTAGTGTAACTAGACCTGTGAATGTGACAAATCTAATTTCTCCACATTTAACCGTCTGCCTGCATTGATCAACGCCAGTTTTTTTTCAACACTATTGTCACATGAAGGCATTCACACTCACGTACCTGGCGGTGGTGCAGAAGTGTCCTCTGCTACAGCAGCTTCAATAACATCTTCCACAGGCACAGGTTCAGGCTCAATTATAGCTGAGGAGAGAGTGGGATGGTGAAGGAAAAAGGATGCATGGTGACTTAACTTGGGAATGCAAAAGGTTTACATTTTTAAAATTCAACAAGCCCTTTATTCTTTTTCTGGCCAAGCAGATTTTTAAAATAAGTAGTTCAACTTTGAGGACTGGTCTGTATGTTACATGGTCTACTAAGAAGAATGATTTCAATAAAAATGTAAATGTGTCAATTTAACAGTATAAAGTTGTATTAAGCTGCCAGAACACAAAATACAAGAAAAATGACTCAGGTGCCTATAAAAATGTACAAATCTTTAGTGATTATCGGACAATATTATAGAACAGTTCAAAGTTGTAAAAAATATAGTTTCACTATTTACACACACATATACACCAGAGAAGAAAAATAAATAGTATTCTTGCATGTAAAAGTAACTATCCCAACTCATTTTTGTGACTTTTTCATTGAAAGTCTATGTATGCCATGTAAATCACTGAATATATTAATCAGAAGTTCTAGAAATTTCTCTAAAATAATATTATGGTATACAGACATATGAGATACTGTGCGAAAAACACATCAGCACTTTTATTTATGTATTATGTCTATATATAAATAAAGTTATGTTACTATAAATAACATAACAGGATCGATTTGATAAATCATCTCTACCATTAATCTCAACTCATTAATAATCAAACATCTGCAGTTCCTTGTTACACATACGTACTGGCAAATGTGTCAATCATAAGCCACACCCCGCCAAAGCCCTTAAAAAAACTACAGTATCTCTCTTTCTACGTCAAATAGTGGCTCTTCTTTTATCAAATTACATGTTTAATCAAGTTCTTCTTGCAGTTATCAAAATAAATTAAAATTAAGAGCATATTTGTCAAGTTCTATTCCACCTACTGAAATATGTTTACAGTACACAAACAGCCTTTAAACTGAGGGCCCTGTGTGAGGCTTTGGTATCCATGTGATGCTGCCATGCTGTTACTGGCATGCTTATGCCATGCTTATCAGTTGGTAGTATTGATAAGCAATACCACCAACTGATGAATCCAATGATACTGTGGAAATCTGTCACCATACAACACCTGTGTTCCCTCTTCTCTCGTTATCAACATGTTCTTGTGAGGACACTGGGGGGAAAGTGAGTGTATAATGAACGTGTGTGGTACCTTCTGGTGTCAGTTCAGGTTCAGGAGTCTCCACTGGGGCAGCAGCTTCTTCACGACGGGACGTGACGACAACAGCCTTCTCTTTCAGTCCTACATGAGATGATGCACATGTTGTTGGCAGGAAATATATGTATGTGTACAGTATATACACAGGATATTTACATGTATGTGTGTGTGAGAGTGTACCAAGTCCTTGATCGGGCACATATTAAAAAATATCAGCACATCTCAGGATTGGGGTTTTAAATATATATCAGATGCATGGGTGTCCTACACAAATGTGTGAAGCTATAATACATAAAAATAGTCTAGCTGGTATTACTGGACAATGTATGTGATGCACAGTACATGAACTTGTACAGGACCTTGTAAGTAAAACTGTGTGCGGAAAATAAGGTCATCATATAACATTGGTAACATTCACATGAAACAACACTTCCTATCAAACCATCTACAAAAAGGCATGGGGTTTCTTTTGCTGACAGAAACATTTGCCTTACATTTCAACAGATATTTTTGACAAGTAATTTTGTTTTCAAATGAATTGTCATTTATGTAGTGTGTAAGTCTAAATTGGATGTTGGTCTGAGGTCATAAAAATACATAGTATGATCTCCATTTCTGTACGTTTTCCTAACACACGCATTCTGGTAGAACAACAGACAGGATTGACTTTCACATATTAGAAAAAAGGGCACTTACATGGATCCAAAAACTTTATTCACAAAAGAAAACAACAGTTATGACAGTGGAACACAAATCTCCTTAAATCTAGAAAAACGCTCATTTTGTGGAGAAACTGATGCGTTCAGTCTAGTCAAATCTAAACATGATCATAAACAGTACCCCACACTTGATAACACTTTACCTTGCTGTGCTTTTTCCAAACCCTACAGTTTTAATCCTACCCTTTTCTATTACTCCAATCCTTCCCAATCACACCAATCGTTCCTTGACCTTTAACTAAGACAAAGATTATGAAAAAAGGAGGCTGGCTACAAAATCTGTACCAGAGATTCCCAACTGTATAGGTCACAACCGGAAAGTGTAGCAAATTCCCAGCACAGCACTTTTGCGGCGCAGTGACTAAGCTGGTGTCCTCACACTACGTGACCTTGGTTTTTTAGGTCATTGCAGTCCTTCGAGAGTCTCTCTTTTGCTAGTAGCATGGACATAGAAGTAGCTAGCTAGATAGCCAGCTCCAGAACATTGCCAAAAGTAATTACGAGACATAATATATTAAATTTACCAAACATAACAAACCAGTCTAGCTGGAAAATTATTTTTCTTTAACCTTTTCAGTTGTCGCCAGTTGTTGTTGGACTCGTTAACATACACTTTGCTATAATACTTTTTTTGGGTTAAAAGCCTCAACTGCACATTATTTTAGTTTTAATTTTGTGAAATAAGATTCATAATTATAAATATAAAAATAGCTGATGTGTGCACCCTGAATATGGACCAGTTGGTAACCACTCCATCTATACACAGGCCAAACAGCCTGGGAATAATTTGATATCTTTAGATTATGATGCCAATAAGATGCCAGAGTTTTGGTGCAGATACCAAAATGCTATTTTCTGATGCATTACTTATAAAACGTACATATAAAACATGTTTTTATACAAATTCCTTTTCACCTTCATTTGACAAAAGAAGCCAAACTTCAAATATTCTGTTGAATGTTGTCTAAACACAAGCGGCCATACAAGAACTTTGCTAAAAACTGTTTAAAATTGTCAACATTTTGATCCAAATCAGGAACTTACGTAAATTAAGTAGAATACGATTATGAATCCGACACATTTGATTCCAGCTTTCAGCACATGACGGTTTTTGATACTTGGTGCAACAGACACATTTTGGTCAGTACCAAAATGACATTTGATACCCCACCCTAACACTGAAAATGGCTAACACTGACTTCCTATGGGACCAAAATATTCCTCTAAAACCTCATCTCTGACTTCATTTCCTGCCTCCTCTGTTAGATTTCTCAGATTTGCTTTTCTTTCTTTTTTCTTTGGCAGGCTCTTTCCCTCTCCCCTCTTCCACCTCTGCTTTCTTTCCCTCCCCCTCCACCTTTTTCTCTGACTTCTCTGTCTCCCCTCCCTTCTTTGATTTCTTCTCCCCTTCCTTCTCCTCCTTGCTCTCTTGTTCCTTTTCCTCATCCTGTTGTTTTGCTTTTTCCTTTCTTAGTTTCTCCAGAGCCTTCTCCATCTCTTCTTTTTCTATCTTCTCCTCTTCCTCTTTCAGCCTGGTTGCCACTCTTTCCTTCACTCTGGCTGTTATTTCCTTCCTCCCCAGCTCCAGCACCTTCTCCTCCTCCTCTTTGGCCAGGAGCTGTCTGACCTCAGCCAGAGCCAGCTTGGCGAGCTTCTTGGCCTCCACGCGTTCGTGGATGATGGCCAGCTGCTGCTTTAGAGCCTCCCGAAGCTTCCAGCCCATGTCCTTGGTTGGAGAGGTTTCTGGGATGGATGAGCAACAACACTGTTTGGGTGTTTCACCACTTGTAAAATGAGTTGTTATAGGACGAAGACCATGCTCAAATGTACTCTGTTATTGAACATCACCACACATCAGGCAGGTGTGTGCATGTCTGGAGGAATCAGGATCATATTTATCCGCAGCAAGACCGGTGCCATGCCAAACTTCTCATAATTTCTCCTCTAAGCAGTGTGTAAGACTTTGTTACACGCTGGTATGTTATACTCAGTTAAGTAGTTCTTAAAAATGTATTAAAATGAAGGGGCTCTAGTACACTACTCAGGTTTAACACAAGTTTTACTTAAACAGAATTAGGTCAAACATCTTTAAACCACTGCAAATCAACCCTTCCAAAACAGGTTAATAAGTCATTCATAAAACAACCTGGGGGGTTCTTGTTTGTTTATCAAATAAAAGACACTAAGCTGGATCTAAGACCACAATGAATTGTGAGTAGTTGAAGCTTCATCCATTAGTCTAGCTCACACTAACACAGAACAGCTTCATGCAAGTGGCTGCATGACAATACCTTTCTTAGCTCCTCTCTTGGCTGCCTCTCCAGGCTTTTCATCTGATGTTGCACACAAACAAGACAAGAATTACAACACTTGACTCTTTTACATGCAAATGAACTTTTGTCTTTGTTACACACCAGGAAGTGATACGTCCAGTAACACAATTGTTAATAATTCCTACTGTCAAATATCAGTTGCACTTTATGCACAAGCCATTTACATACCGTCATGTCCAATGCTGCATGAAGCTAATCTCAGCCTCAAGCTGAAGCAAACCACGCTGACATTTTGTAGCAAAAGCGCACTGTTGGGAAACAGCTTAACTTGGCAAAGAACTTGGCTATACACCAACGTGAGCCAAAACTCAAGTTCATCTGTGCAGAATCTGACTTCAGCCTGGTATAGGCCTTTTAGACAGCAGAGATTTTGACTTGTCTTAGCAGGAAAAGCATAGGTGAAACACATTTCTGGCTCAGTTCCAGCAAGTGTCCCAATAAGCCCTAAATGGAATGCAGTCATTTTTAATGTTATCAATGACACCTGTGCTCTATTACCCCATTTGCACCAACATGGAAAAGGTTCTGTTCCGTTCGCGCACCTAATTTTGAACCATTCTGAACTTTTCGACCAAAAATAAATTCGGAAACCGAAAAGCTGGTTCTCAGCTGGAACCAAAAAAATAGCAGGTTTTCCTTGACCTGAAGTGCGAACTGTGACGACATCAGTGAGTGTGTCATATTCTACAGGTTGGAAAGAGGATGGAGAAGGCAACAATGGTCTCTGGTCTACTATGGTAATAGTCTTCTACGTCTTCTTATCATTAAGAGTTGGTCCATGCTTGTTTTTTGGATAAAAACAAATAATGTAATTTAATGTAATAACAGAACAAAAGCTTGCAGGTAATAAATGTGATTTGCCATCTTGCTACTATGGTTTACTTCCATTGTGCATTGTGCAACACCCTCCGTTGATTTGTTGAGTAAATCAGCAATCCTTGATTACAATGGTTCCGCTCAAAACTGGTTGAAACGTGGGCTGGTTTGCTAGCTAGCACCAAGGTTCCAAGAATTCTGAACAGAACCGGTTCAAGAACCAGAGCTAATTTGGCGGAAAGAGGGCAAGTGTGAAAAAGGTCTATAGTACTTAGTGCTGATAGAGGACTAAAAGCCAGATTCCGAGCGACATCTTAAAAGCGACACATTTACATGTGCAGTGCAGCCTAGTGGAGACACCATAGTCCTAAAGCTTGCAGGCAAATAATGTTTTTGTCTCCACTGTCACAACACCTACCAAAGCAGGACACCTACTTTGCAAGATGCAAAATGGTACACTTATGGATGTAGTGGAGAAAAACTCTCAGTTGCATTAAAAGGATGACATACCAAACGACAAATAATTCACCTGTTTGTATAATTTGATTTTTTTTTTTCTTTTTATGGCCTAATGATTATTACTAAGTAAAAGTCATAGTTTACCCACTGAGTTCACCACCACATCACGTTGTACAAAGTAAAACAAACTATGGTTCATACTGACAGGCCAAAGCCAGTAGCCCACCTAAGCCTAGAGATGCTGCTCTCATTCCTGCCAGATACTTAGTTCCTCTGGTTCCTGTTTTTTTCCTCTCTGTCCTCCTAAACCTAGGCAGTGGGCGCTCTGGTTGGACTGGGAACACACAGAGTAATAATAGACAAAAGCATTATCCACAAAACTAGTTAGCCAGAGTAAATATTATTAGTCCAAAAGATGTCTTCACTAAAAACTAGCACCATATGTAGGAAATGCTGTTGGAGACCTTTCATCCTCTCAAAAACTATTATTTGTACCATTATAGCGATGGCTGATAAAAAGCCATGAGGAATTTTGCCACAGGAGATATAAAAATGACCATAAAGGTCAATATGGCCACTAACAGCTCAGTATTAAGTAGTATTCATATGTGAGCTGCTTTTTAACCTGACTGTGGGAGGATAGTCTATGAAGTGGCTGGGAAAATACTCTAAAATGATGGAAAACCAAGTTTTATAATGAAGGTTTTACAGTTCTTAAATGTTTTTGTGACTATCCAAGTAATATATCCATCAACAGACGTCAGGGCAGCACCCAAAATGAACACACAAAAAGGTTCAGGGAGTTTAAGTGAGAAATCTATAATCACCACAATGGTTTGCTGACATGGTCTCAACTTTGTAACCATATCTGGGTGCCATTTAGGATGGATTTTGTTATAACAGCACACACAAACAGATTACAATGAGTGAGGGGCTACATGTTTTCAAAAAGGAGTATATTGGATTTCCTGTTAGCTTATGTCAGACCTTTCTGTGAGTCTCCCTTTCCAGACTAAGTTTAGATAACCAGAATAAAGTCAGGGTTTGGCCAGAAACTGATTTAAAAAACAAACAAACAGATATTTGAAGTTGTAAATCCAAGAAGAACTGGTAACAAACCCAGTAGGACTGATTAACATGTTCTGCCTGTTAGGTGTAGGAGTGACTGCAGGCAGAGTGATTTTCAGGCTGACTGTACATGGCCTGAAGGAAGAGGGCTCTCTCACCTGTTACTCAAGTTATATTAGCTATAGAGTTATGTACATTCTGCATCTTGTGTGTTGGTTTGTGTGCTTCAACAGCTTCAGAGTCGTACTTCTGAAAAAACAAAGCTGGAGTCACTCCACCCCAAAGCAGGAAAAGCCTGTTTCTAAATCAGGTGTCATCCATGCATTCATAACAGCCATTTGGTTCATTGCAAACCTGTTGACACACCCTGTCACATGCACAATACAATACACCTGACGTTGGTTTCAGCTGTCTAAGCTTGTAGCAGCAATTAGTGGATTCAAGCTTAATGAATCCTGACTCAACGTACGCATCACACCTTTCTACTGCAGTCCACTCCTCACTCACAACACAAACTGGAATGGCAACAGTCTGAACTTGAACCTGTGCATAGTCACCAACCTGAACATTAGATTAGACAAACAACTTTTAGGCTTCATTGCTGACAACTAATGTAGGTTTAAGAAATTAGTGTTATGTTTAAAAGGAAAATGAGAAGAACGGAACAGATAGTGATATACGCTGTTGCTGAGCAGAGGGATAGTATAAGATAACCAACAAACAATATGAAGCTCGATTCCTACAGAATCGCAAGAACCTGAAGGATGGGAAAGCACCAACTTGGCCCAATATATACTCATGAATTAAAAGGCAATCCTACAAACCTTCAGTGTCATTTATATGAGTTCCTATTTCTCCCTGGTATTACCATGCAATCTGTATCCAGATACATCACCTGGATATTGACATCCGAGTGTTCTCTTTATCTCGAGTCTGCCCACAGTGCGATTGGATTGCAAAATACAAGTCAGGTAGGCAGATTTGTCAAACATGGAAGCGATGCGGTAGACTCTAAAAAAGGACTACAAAAAGCTGTGCACAGTAAGGGTCACCTCACAGACAGCTGAAGGCATCTGTAGGCTTCTTTTCAGTAGCCTTGCTAACTAGGATAATGTCACATACTGTAAAGGGCCAGATGTACACTGAATCTGACACGAACAGTTGCAGTTCTGTTTATACTATACTGGACATCTACATAAGGGACATGTTCACACTTTGTCAGCACATACAGTCCGCACTTGCATGTGCAGCATGCGCGTGATCATTTGGACTTCAGAGAGATATCTGCAGAGTCTCGTGGAGATGTGCACATAATGAAATCTAAAGTAAAATTTGCATAGCAGTGAGGTCGTACATCTCGTCATCTCCCCATGTCAGTGAGGGACTGACCAGTTGGAGTATATCCGGCACTGAAGGTAATCTGTGCCAGTGGAGAAGCTTGCTAGCACTAGTGCTAGGTTGGCAACCCCAGTCAATCATGTGATACTCGTCTTTCAAAGTCTCCAAAAGCCATGCTGCTGTATGGGTCCCTTATGTTTAATTTTCACAAAGGTTGTCAGTACCTTTTTGACTTGAAGCCAAGACAGCAGGAAGAGGTGGAGTTAAGTGAGATTTTTTTTTCTTAGTAATGTGACCAAGCTGTATAGATCTCATTTACATCTGGCTGAGAGCCATTAAACAAGCAAGACCACCTCCAGATGTGGTCTAAATGTTCTGATAGCATTCCAATTGCAATGCGTTCTGGGTGCATTTACACCTGCATTAATGTATTTTCTTATCCAGATATGGATCACGTGTTAATACCAAGTAGAAATGCAGTTCAAGACAAAACCAGAGACTTAAACTTGACAGGTTTAAAAAAGTACAAATACATGCTTATAGTCCAGAGTCAGGAGTAAATGTTGAGGATCAGTTTTTATGGCATGCAGCAATAGGAAAACACAAAATGTCAGAGAAAGGGACAACAGAGCAGCTGTCCAAGTGCAAATCATCTTTCCATTTTGCTGGCTAGTGTTACCAATAGAATTGTGCAGAAAATAATGTTTTAACAGATTCTAAAAAAAAAGGACTTCTAAATATGTTCCTGAGTATCATGTCCATATCCCGGCACAGGGATCAACATAATAGAAAACTCCTTCAAAAGGATTTCGCACTCAAGATTCTGCTGACAGAAGAATGAAGCGTGTTTGTCAAGTCTGACAGTATTTGGGTATTCCAGTATGTGAAACCTGGGAAGGGTGGGGCCACAACACAACCTTCGACTGGAGCTATTCATATCCAAAGCTACTGGCTGGGTTAAGTTGCCAAAACCTGCCAAAGAAAGCAGAGAAAATGCTGTAGGAACAGTTTTCCCCAACACTGTAGCTTGGGCTGTTGGATGTTGAAGCCCTTCGATTAAACACAAGTGCATTAGAGAACAATTGGGCTGCTGCAGTTGGCCTGAGGCTACTGGTTATGGAGGCCAACTATGACGATCTTCTGCCCGTGATTTCCATCATCTTTTGCTCCTCTTCTTCTGACCCCTCCCTCATCCTCGTCCTCCTCCTCCTCCTCGTCCTCCTCCTCCTGTGCCTCCACGACTCTTCCTGAGGTACTGTGCTCCTCCTCCTCCTCCAGGGGCTCCAGGGGGTTTATCAGACCGTACAGGAAAGTGAAGAAACCGTTTAACCAATCAGAGCCGCCCTCCTCCACTTCTTCTAACCAATCCAGAACCTCGGATTCACCCTGACCATCGCCCTCACTGGTCAGGCCTACGCAAACAAGAGGGGGGAGGGATGGAGGCATGGGTGGATGGAGGGGAAGTTCGGGAGCACAACGTGTGGAAGTGAGGGAGACGGAACAAAGTTAAAGTGGAAATGGAGAAAACTAATAAAAGGCAGGAAGAAATGTGGAATCAAATGGAGAAAAAAAAAGATGTAATGAAAAATGATTAAGAGCAGAGGAGGAGAGAAGGAGGGAAAGACAAGAGGAGAAGGGAAGAGAAGTTTTAAGCGTAGGTTAGGCAGCGAGGGCTTTACTCAGGCTTTATCATAAGCAGCTAGAGGCGGGCTGTCTACACATGATCACCAACAAAATCACTTTGTGCCAGTTTGAGCCATTATTTTAAAATGGAGAGAGCAATGACCCTGAACCTCACAGCAGTGCTGAATTTCTCTGAAACTCTGAAGAGTTCTTGTTTATAAAATCATACGATAATGTATCAGTGTTGCACAGAGTTCTCTGTACTAACATCGGAGAGTTCAGCTCACACTGCTGATCATGTGGAGACAGCCTTAGAATCACAGACAAGAGTTAAGACACAGAGAAAACAAAAAAAGGAGGAAAACTGAAGCTGGGTTTCCAACTATTGGAAAGGTTGAAAACAGCATAATATGCACACAGTTTTGCACTTGAAATATTTATATGTTGTTTATGTTCACCTCAACATCTAGCAAATATCAGCAATGTGTGAGTCTCCTGTGTGGTTGAGTTACCATTTATTATTGGAATGCATTAAAAAAAATTATAAACTGCCATTCCTTTTTATCATGCTTTCAGATAAAAGCACACGTTAAGGACAGCAGCTAAAACTGTATTACAATACCTATAAAATGTTGAGATTTTTTAAGATTAAAATGTGTCTTGAGAAATGAGACTCACAAAAAAAAAAAAAAAAAAAAAACATATGGAGGTGAATACAGAAAAGCATTAAGAGATCAATGAACAGAAAAAATGACTAAATATAAAGAGAGAAGATGTAAACATAACTACAGTATCAGTGCTACAGTAGGTCAAGCATGCAGGTAGATATATTTTCCCATCCGTAACTACATACATCTTTAGTTATAAAGACAAATGTTATAATTTTATTAATCTTTACCATAATTATTACATAATGGATCATGTACATGTGGGTGGACACTGCGAAGATGATGACGAAAGCAACAATTTGTCAGCAGACAGAAAGCCAGTGGGATATGTTCAACTGTGATACTGCAGTTTTAAAAAAGTGTTAAGGTAAACTAGTGTGTCGAAAATGTTTCAGTGATAAATTATTTTGCACTGTACAGCTGAATTTATATCAGCTATTAAAGTGTGTCTTAATACAGATAGGAGATTTATGTCTACATGTTGTCCTGAGCTACTAGGGTTCTATACAAGGCAATCAAAGATACTGAGCTAATGAGAAAGAGGCTCAAACACACACAAGAGTGAGAAAAAGAGAAGGACGCAAAGGGGGAGATTCAAAAGGGATCAAAATAAAGGGCAAGAGAAGTTCTGCATATGCATGGGATGGGAGCACACACTATAACACCAGCAAGCAAACAAAAGATTGAAGCTCAACTCAACATTTGGTTAAAGATTATTTTAGTAGGGATGGTTACAGAGACATGGATAATGGATTGCTAGTGGGACAGAAAGGCTGACAGTGGGCTGGGCAAAAAGAACCACCTTTCTGAAGAAGGATGAACTCTGGTGACAGATAAGACTGCCTTCATCAAAATCAAGTACAGAGCAAGAAGTCATATGTCAGTGTACTTCAGAACAGGGAAATTTGAGCAAAGATTGGCATGTGTAATGACAGCATCCTAAGCACTTCTATTAAGAGCAAAATAGTGAGTATTTTGAACGTTGCAAAAAAAAAAAGCATTGAGTTTGTTCTTTTCACATACAGTATAAGTGTGCCATCAAAGATTCAGACAAGGACTAACAGTCTGCTTTTGATCCTCACTATCCTCCATGAAAACATGTGAACAAAGACAAAGACAAACTGCACTTGTGATTGTCATACCTGTCTGATTTTACTGGGCAGAAAATATTAAGTGACACAAATACAGGTTCTTTGAGATTCTATGCAGAGCACCATCTCATGCCAAGTTAGACATTTTGACTCTTCTGTTGGAATTCACCATTTGTATACAGCTGTGGTCCAACATGTCAAAACTAGTGTACACCATTCAGTGTGTTTGAGAGTTACATAGATAAGAAGCTGATCGTGTATAAAACCATGCAACATGCAGCAGACATCACATGGGGAATAACAGCACTGAAGACAACTGGGAACTACAACATTTCTTATCAAGTTCCCCGCTGTTTTGAATGCTTTGAGCTTCACAGAGGAGATATGTTCCAAAAACTGTACTACTACAACATACAGTAGATATGGGTGTCATCCCAATAATACCAAAACAGAACATGTCCATAGGAAATCATAGTACTTTAGTTCAAAGTAAATCAGACCAACCCCTGATCCTGATTAACCTCATTAATTCCATCCTTTAACAACATGTTTCACAAATCTCACTACAGCCCTACTACAGAGCACCTACCTTCTTAAGTTGGGACCTAAGCTTTAGGGACCTTAAGGCCAGTTCAGACCAAAGATTCACAACGAGACGAGTTCAAACTTGCAACTACTTGCAATGTGCCAGTCTGCAACGTTCTGAAAGCTGCCAGTTTACACCAATGCAACGGTCTGTACTTCCATTCTATCTGTACCTTATGTTCTAAAACCAGCCCAGTCGCAAGCAACGCCATCAGCCAGCTTGAGCTGAGCTGAGACGGGCCAGTTCCAACCGCTGCAACTTTTCCCTGCAACATTCTAAAACGGTTTTGTCTCATTGTGAATCTTTAGTCTGAACTGGCCTTTAGACCAAACTTGAATACTCTCTTAATGTGGGGGCATTCAAAGAGACGCACATGGTTTATTTTGGATTACAAACCAGTTAAGAAAACATACAAACCTTCAGGAGGTATTAAGGTCATAAGTGTTTGGGGAGCTCAGCTTTTTTTAATGTTTTCATTGATGAGATTGCCAATTGTATATCTGTTACCATAGAGATAGTCATGCAAAAGAAACCCAAATGTCCATTTAATGTAATTAACCAACACAAAACACACTTTATTAGTGGCCTGCAGAAATGGTCAAACTCATCTTTGGGAAACCATGTACCTTGTCACTAATAATGCAGTTAAAGTTTCAAAATTTCAGATGCTTGTCACTGGAGACAAATTCCCTTTGTTTTCCTTTCTGCAAGAAACATTGTAAACACTAAAATTAAAGAGAAATCAACTTGCCTAGCAGAACTTTAGCATCCTCGACATCAAAATCACCATCGCCATCTGTATCGTATGCCACCAGTTTACCTACAGCAGCAACAAACACACATGTAGACTTATTGTTTGGTCTCACAGAAGTACAAACACACATTGATCACTGCACATGCATCAGTCAACACAGACAGACACTGAAGAAATGCACCAAGCTTGCGGGAGAATGGCAACTTATTATCCTCTGCCTTTCATCATAGTTTAACTGTTAGCATGAGCAAAAGGATCATCCTTCATAAAACAAATACAGTTGGTGTCTGTGCTCTCCTTATCTAACTGGGTAGGTTGGCCAAAGTTACAATCAGCTTAAAGCTTGGTGAGTTCCTTTAAATGTGAGGGGTTATGGGATACAGTGAGACTAGGTGGGTAAAACAGGACATTAGCTATAATGTCTATTACTTAAAAAAAATAAATAAAGAACAGTGACACTGAAATACTGATTTTAGTGACATTAACCAACATTTGGAGGAACCTACCCAAAGGAGCTTGTTAGCAATGTTTGTTATTTACTCCAACTTGTGTTCTAGCTTTAGGATGGTTGTATCAAAGCTGCAGGGTTAGTATCTGCCAGCTACAGAGTAACAGGACCACAGAGGATGAGATGGGATGGACATGAGGTTAGGGAGAGGCCCTGAATCTAAACCAGAAGAGACCGCTGAGGAAAGGTTTGTTCAAAATCAATGTAGTAGATTTTTCTCATGTCCCAGCTGAACAAGGAAGATACCTTTAGCAATCTACCAAGAAAGATGTCATGACATTTTTAACATGAGTTGTGCTAAATTGTAGTTGTGAATATTTCACTTTGATTGTGAGAGACTTTTTGCCCTGTAGCTGCTTTTTGTCATTACATGAAGGATAGATTTATGTACAAATGTCAAGTCTTCAGAAGAAAAGACAGTGGTTAAAATGTTGTCTCTTCAGTGGGTGTTTTCACAAGTAGAGTATTTGTATAATTACAAGGACTTGGGAGACGGGCTCAGTTTAAGATTACACTTGTATGCAGGTCTGTTTGGAGCATATTTTACTAACAAACCAACTCATGGCAGCAGTTACCCTGACACATCTGGATCATTTATTGCTGTTAGATTCAGGGCTCTGAGAGGGGTGTGTAAGGGGAGGGGGGGTATCGTGAGGGCACAACAATAATGACATAAGACAACAATGATTAATGTGAATACAGAAAATTTTCCCTTATGATTTTTTTTACCTTGCAAGGCCTCAGACAGGTTAATTTGTAAGCCCTTAGCCTTGTCTGCATGCAAACACAAAACATAGATATTGAAACGATAGCAAGATTAAGAAATAAAACAGAACAGATTCATAGTTCATACATTAATAGATTACTACACAGGCAAGAACGCTCAACATGAATCATTAGGGGTGCAGATTAGTGACAGACTGTATAATGTGATCGTGCATCTAACAGTACATCTCATTAAAGCAGACAGATTGTTATTGGGTAGTTTCAGTATATGCCACAGACAGATGTAGCAATGTTTGCCATCTCATTTGTTTTTTTGGCGAGTCAAATATATGTTGTTCGTGAAAAGGTACTGTAATAAATGTAATCATCTAAAAAGGTTAACAAAAAACACTTGTACATTTACAATCAAAAGGTGACAAAAGTGATGGTATACAAGTTATGCCATTATATGCTCAAATGTATCCATCAGGAGACTTTGCAGCCCAACATTGACAATTAATCATTTTTATCATTAGTCATTTAAATTAACTGATGTTCCTGGGGTATTTTTTCTTTCACTTGACTCTTACCTGCAGCCATTTTGGTGGCTGATCCTATTTTCCTTAGTATTTAGTTTAAAGCAGGTCAGAGAATGGAATAAAAGGAATAAGAGGGATGGAGGATTGTAGTAGACTCATGTCAGGTTGGTAACGACTGCTAATCTGACATTAGTGTTCTGACAATGGTAAATATTATGGTTAGACGAGTTATTATTCAAGTTGACTTCAGGGACAGATGGCAGGTGTACGTGTTTGTGGACAGATATAAGACAAAAGCCAAACTTGCTACCACACCTTTCCAGCAAGGTGCGTGAGGTGGAAAAGACTACAGAAAGGAAGAACACATAAAGCTACTCTTTAAGCCGAATGTATGTATGCATGCGTGTGTTGCACTGTGTACTCACCAACGACTCCCTGATAGTCGACCAGGTCGAAGTAGACCACAGCTACAGATGTCCAGACTCCCAGCAGAGCCAGGACAATGAACCAGGTGAAGAAGCTGCTGCTGCTGGACCCAGAGTCTGCCTTCTTCCCATTCTTATTGGCTGATTGAGATTTTGAGTTACCATCTGCAACCCAAAGACAGTAGATGATGTCAGGATCACTTGTGGATAAAGCCATGCTGTACATTCAAATAATGACTGAAAGTCCAGGAAAAAGGAGAACAGCAAAAAACAATCTCAGCAGCTGCATCACTCACACACATTACACATTGTGTGCTTGTATGTATGTGGCATAACCAGCAATACTGTCAGTGGCTGGAATTTGAGAAGTTGACAAATTTTACTACCAATTTTTTGTAACAGGTTTCATCCCATACCTTCGTAAGGAACAAAGTAATAGCAATCATCCAATCCACATACATTTTAAACCCAATTCAGTTGTAGGATCTTAAGATTACCTTTTGACAAAAGTAAATACAATGCACAATCAAAACCGTAGTAACTTAGTTTTGACTTTGATCTAGGAATATAACAGTATATGTATTCATCCCTAACCATTCAGTAAGGCATGTTCAATACGCCCTGGGAAACAAGTAATTACAGCCGAATTAGCCCAATACCATTACGTTTACATCTCAGCCAGGCGGAACATAAATTCTAAGGTGCGAGTTCCATCCGGATAGCTTTTATGGAGCAGTTGTCTTATAGGCTTTGTTCAGAATGCCTGCGGTCTGAACAAAGCTTTAGCCAAACCACAGAAGTTAGGCTAGCTGCCAGATGTAGAGCTATTATAGTGCGTTTTGTCAGTATGGTGAATGCAAATGAAAAACCAGAGCTGAAGAGCCCACTGTGTCATTTAGATATATCATTTGGATTGTTATGATTTCCTAGTAAGTTACAGTGACAGTAGACAAAGAGCGGAATGGACTAAAAATGACATTATGGAACTGAAGTTGGGTATGTCTCTAGAAACACAAACAAACAATCAAACATGCTAAACCATTTGTGATGGCATCACCTGAATTCATCTGTTACAACTGGCTTATATCTGCTCCATCTCTCTCCACAATGAACCTGGTTAAAAGAATCTCTTGTTTAACATGGCTTAGCTTGGTTGGTTTACCTTTTGCTGGGCTGTCACTTCACCTTTTTTCAGCTTCATTTATAGACCCATCCTTGCCTCCCAAACGGTAAAAGAACCAACCAAGTGTCAGGTGGACATAGCTGATACAAACTACATAGAAACATTAAGATACTATGAAATGTTGGAATAGCCCAGATTCAAGTGTAAAAATCTGTTAGGAATCATATGGAATAGGCTGCTCAGAATTGGTTCTGGGGAAAGGAGCTGAGGCGATGGAAACAGAAAAATAAACCACATCCAAGAAGCTATTCCGGGGGTGCCAATGACATCCCACAATGCATCATGGGAGAAAATAGTGGCAGAGAGAATGAACAGGTGTTGAAGTCCGCTACTTGGTACTAGGTCAAACTCAGACACACACTCAACTCGACTTGATATTTTAATATACCTTGCCAACACTCAATCTGCACAAATTGAGACATACAGTGTTAATTCTGAACACAAGCATTAATCATTAAAGTAAAAAGTTTGAGTAACTTTTCCAGTTCAATTGTACAGCCCAAAACCCATCAACCACCTGAAATACACTGAAGTCTCCAACATTTTTGGCAAATCCTCTCGTTTGTTATCTTACCAGAGACAGCTGAGAATATCTGTATCAGCTTTGTTTCTGCAGTTCTATTATGGAGATCGGTCTGCTCAGTGTTTAGCCTACCCACACATACTGAAGCGGAGGAATATGGTATGTTGCATTAACTCTGTTCAGGATTAATCTAAAAGTGAACATGAATGTGGGTCAAAAGATACTCTGACCAGCTGGAAGCGCAAGTAATGTACAACATGTATTTGAAGTTGAACTACTTAAATGACCTGGCTCACCTCAATGTTTTAAAATTTAAGAATCTCTTAAAACCACCATTTGGTTACATACATTACATATTTCCATCAAATACTGTGTAGTACAATATTGTGTGGTCATAACTTAGGATGTGTCCATGCACTACTGACAGAACACCCACTGAGCTAACAAAAGAGAAAACTAATAATACACAACCAGCAAGTTGAGATCTAGGCTCCAGGAGCTTCAGGGTGCTGTACCTGCTCTCAGACCTGCAAGTCAACGTTTTGCTCAATTCCTCCTCACTATATCCTTCGCCCTGCAACCAAACAACCAGCAGGCCCACACAATGACCTCCACACTCCATTGTCCTTCTCAGCTCTCTAGTCAGTAGCCCTTGAACAGAGGCTTTTCTCACCGTGTATTTCCCCAGATATCACCGTGGGGGTCGCCGTGATGACAGGAGGGGCGGCGGAGTCAACCACGGTCGCTGGATCACCCATCCCTGCCGACTGACTTTCCAACTAACCGAATAAGAGGTTAACTGGCCACAGACAGCATACAGTCCCAGCTCAGGAGAACGAGCAGCTCACCTCCTCTCTCTCTCTGTTCCTCCCCTCTTCCTCTATTGACTGGATTTCTTTCTCTTCCTTGCTCTCTGTCACTTTTTTCTCTGAGCCTGATATGGCTCTGGAGGTCAAAGACAGCTATTTATAGTGCTGTTAGACCAGCTGGCCCTGACACAGAGAGAGGGGAGAACAGGCTGGCCGGGCACTGCCAGCTTTAAAAATGGACTGACCCCTTTCACTCCATTCTGAAAGGCCTTTGATCTTTTGTGAAATTAAAAGTGGACGCAGGAGAGAAAGGAACGGATATAAGAACAGCATCATACTCCCTTCATCTCCTGTTGCCATGGAGAACAAAACCAAATACAGTCATTTCAGGCTAAAAACTATTCTTAAAAATAAAGACTAAAATGGCTTTTGTAAAATCTTACCAAAATCCATTTTTCTAATCTATCTTGTACCTTTAAGTGGCACAGAAGCATACAAAAATCAATGGAACTGCTGGAATCTGAACTTTGGCAGACACCAACACTGATATAAACCCAAGTCTGCAGAAACATGAGGATGAACAGACACTCGAAAAGAGATGCCAACACATCTGGGTAATGCAGGGATTCCCTTGATTGGGGCTGGCTGGGGTATCCCAGGAAGTGAAGCATTTAGTTGTCTCTAATTTGAAATTATCAGAAGTAGGGCTACAACTAACGATTATTTTCATCATCGATTAGTTGATTGAAAGAAAATTAATCAATTAATTGTTTCAGTCATTTTTCAAGCCAAAATGTCAAACATTTGCTGGTTCCAGCTTCTTGAATGTGGGGATTTGCTGCTTTTCTTCATCATTTATGACATTAGATGAAGAGTCTTTAGGTTTTGGACTGTTGGCCGGACAAAAAGAAGCTATTTGAAGACGTCACTGAGGTCTGGGAAATTGTAATGAGCATTTTTCAATTTTTTTTGACATTTTATAGACTAAACGCTTAATCATGAAAATAATCGGCAGATTAATCGATAATGAAAATAATCATTAGTTGCAGCCGTAGTTGTCCATTTAATTTATTGTAACACCCCTGGGAGGTGTTTCCAATTTGCATACTGTAAAATAAGCTTTTTCACAGCGTGTCTACCCATCTTTTTCTGTTGGCCTTTTAGAAGCTATTGTTCATCTATAGGGTTATTCCAGCCATAGGCATTGGGGAGTGGCAATATGTGTGAATATGGTTGCACATTAAAACTAAACTCCTAGCCCCTATTTTACAAGGGTTTGAATCAATTTGGGATACAGAATTTATTAAAAAAAAAGGTATAGCCACATCAAACAGCATTCAGCAGAATAAAACAGATATGATAAAACCTCAATCCCATCAGCTCTTTTTCTTGAATAGATATGCTAGAGAGGAGCTCAAAACTGCCAGGTCCTGACCAATAAAAGGGTTTGCATTACAATCCTTTCTCATGATCACTCGTTTGCCATATGCTACAGCAGTGTTATTCTAGCTACAAAGTAAACCTCAGGGCTGATACTGTTCCTGAAGAAGTACCTGTATAGTGACATATTTGACACAGCAAGAAATTCAGGTTTACACATTCAGGTCATTGTTATTTAAATTAGCAACACCTAAAACAGTGACTAGGGGAGTGAATAAGAACAGGGTGAAGCTTAGTTCTTGTTCTTCTCATCAACACATTTAAAATTATTACAAACTGTACTCGGGTCAGTCCAACAGCAAACACATAAATGCATAAAACTAGATAAACACAAAATGAAGTGTTATTGCTTGATTTCAAGGGTGCAAAACCAGCCTTCTGCCTTAATAAAAACAAATCACACACACACACACACACCACTAATGTAAACTCCCACTGTGCTAGTCAGAATACCCCTACAAACCTATACTGGCACAGTCTAAAATGCACACATCTAACACACAAGCAAACACAAAGAAAAAGCCACCCAACACCTGCACACACACACCAAAAGAAGACAGTTGTGCAGAAACATAAAAAACATGCAACATACCACTTTGTTCTTCTATACACTCCATTCTCATATGACCACAGCAGCTAATTCCCACAAGTGCATGCACACACACTCAGACGAACGGTCTTCTTTTCCAAACAAACGGAAAACTCTCTCTGCTCAGTCTCTTCTCTGTGACGCTCAGCACACATTGTTCAGTCTGAGCAGCTCCTCTCAAGCCTTATATAAGTTCTGCTGTGCACCGCCTTCAGACTGACTGCTCTTCCCTCTGGCTTTAAACGCCCATGTGTGCTTGTGCGTGTGCACACACATATGTAGGTTTGTATACCTTTGAGGACATTCCACTCACATTGTCCATGTTTCGATACTGCTGACTAAACGCCGACCTCTAACCCTTACCCAACTTTAAAACAGCTGCTTTGGAGAGGTGAGGACCAGCAGAAGTTCTCCATTTGGGAGAAATGTCTTCAACACACCTTTAAGGCCATGTTGATGGAATCAAGGCGGGTACATTTCTGACTATGAGGAACAGCATGTGGATGACAGACATCCACCTAGCAGCCTACTACAACCACTCCTTTAGTGCAGCACTTGACAGTGGATCTGGCTGATTCAACTCCATGGCGCCAGGATCTGTAATGGTGCACGCTAACATTCCAGTGATGGTGGAGGCTTTAATCTGGGCACAACAAAAAGGCAGGAAACAAATCCCATGTCTGGCTTTGTTGTGAGAAATCCCCAAAAAGTCACCAGTATTCGTCAGAGCTGTTTGTTGAGCTAGTGTCAAGCAAATTAGATTATATCAATGGCTCACACAAAACACAGCACAGTAGTTTCAGCTTTTTAAACGTTCACGACTTTAAACTTTTTAACTTCATAACAAATTTTAGTAGACTACTAGACTTGCAATTATCATGTGCCATTTCTTATATAGGATTGCTTGATATGATTGCACTGCAACATGGCAACACCAAATCCAGGTTTCTGATTTTTCTTTGCCTTTATTTAACCAGGTTTGTCCCAATCAGGGCAAGGACCTCCTTTACAAGGGAGACCTGGCCAAGAATAGCAGCAACACAGAGTTTCAACTGTGAATTAACAGTCAAACGCATAGATCTGAGCAACATTAAAAATGATCAGATAAAACTTTTGCACAAAGACAACCATGACCTATAGCGACATCTCAAACATTGCTCCAATCAGCAGTTTGATCACGATTCTAAAACAATACTGTAGACTATATTAGTAACAATGATGCTTTAGGTTATGTTAAAGTTAAAGTTGCTTGCACTAATGTTTAAACTAAATAAAACCTCAACTTGTCTGATGAACAAGGAGGGATGGGGAAACAGCAATGTGATTATAACATCTTTCAAATTATTCTGATGCATAACTGTTCATTTGTAGAAAAATGACACCATCCCAGTGAGGGTTTGCTCCGTCAACGCGTTGCTTTTTCTCAGTGTTCCCAGGTCAGAGTGGGTTTCCTAAAGATGGGAATTCACTAAAGCCAAGAAAAGGATGCATTAGAAATTCCCTGCCCTTTTTCCAAATACTGCAACTGTCCTAGCCTGTATGGCAAACAATGCAGAAGAGGGAAGCTGGAACTTATTCCCAATTTCTTCACGGTAAAGCTTGAAGTATGTCACCATCTCCCCTAATCCTAACACCAAAAGTCATACAGATCTGCCTGATCACCATAAACCGAACAAGATGGTTCAGTTAAAGGGTCCCTGAGGATTTGAATATCCTATCCAGAGTTAGAAAATATATCTGCATTCAAGAGGAGTCTCCCCAAAACACTAGACTCCCGCAATAACAATAGACTACTTTCAATGACCACCAATAATGATACATCTGGAACTACTGTTCTCATATTTGGACTTGTGCCGTAAGATTTGATTCAACAGCAGGCAGCATGATGCAGCACCAAGCCAAAACTTAGTCCCCAACACAAAGACACACAGCATTGCACTTTTAATACAGGTTTACACAGAGGTTTCCATCTACATCTACTTCAGGTAAGAGAAAAAACACTAATGCAACACAGCATCACACATCAGTCCCAGAGGAACAGACAAGGCTGTTACCCTTTCGGATCTGCATACTTCCCAGCCCTTTGGAGAGGGGAGGAGGAGGAAGCCTGAGGGATTGAAATACAATCAAGATACATAACATTGAAAAGTAAAAAGAACACATGACAACACATAACAAGGGGGGGAAAAAAACGGTAATGGGTGAGATACAAAGCTAAGATTTAAGTAAAGTGTAAATATATCAACAGAAACCGATCCCCCCTCTCATGCATTCTTAGAGATCCATGATTTAATCAACCACATGATCAGCACATCTTTCAGACTGAATGCCTCTAGCCCGTTTTAGTGGCATGTTCAAAACACCCGACACACCAATTCACTGTTTACACTCTCCTTTCAAGCTTGACTGAGAGCCAAAATCAATATTTGATAAGCCAATTTCAGTGTTTGAGCATATGATGCAACTCAAATAAATGCAGACAAAGTGCACAGGCCTCTCTCTTTTCAGTTGTTGGTTACCCATCCCTGCTCCAGAAACCCCCCACTTTTTTCACCTGTGCAAATGACAAGGATCACATGCTGGACAAGTTCCTGACCAGGGATGGACCAGAGCTAAAAGGACATTTCCCCGTAGGTGTTGCAGCACTGGGTCGAATTAAGGATCCATATTTGACACCATAAAAACATCCACTCATTACAATGTGTCACACAATCCAGTCTGCATCTTTCAAAGCTGCACACTGTTGTGAGCTACTGTACATATGAGCTACTTGGCTACTTGTTAACTCTCAGGGATACAGTATGCAACTAAATATGCTTATGTATCATTGTAAATATAGTGCTGTGTCTGAAAAAATGCTATAGTAGCAATTTTCCTTGAAAGAATTAAACATTGGGCAATCGGTCATTCACCAATTAATGATGTGGGCTTTATAATCAAATATACAAGTTTAATTTTCAAAAATCCCATCCCCTGCTGGGGGATTAAAAAGACAATTGGTTCATTTTAAGAACAGTCTTCCTTTATATATCTATTCAATTGTGCTTGCTGCTTGTTTCACTGTTGAACAATACATAGGCTACACAGGGGCTGTGGTGGGCGGGGTTAGGAAAAAGATGCGAACATTTTGTTCCCTGTGCTTTTTTAACGTCACACTGCCCTTTGAGTTGCTGCAGCATGGGGTATTATGAATTCTGCAGCTCAAGCTACAATGTAATAAATAAATTGTGCATATTTTGAAGCTGCACTGCATTTTTCTGTGTGCCTTCACTTTCAGCTCTCTCATTCTCATTCATTCATCTGCAAATTTGGTGTGTGGCGCAATGCACTGCAGTATCAAAAGAAGCAAACAAAACGTTTGTACAAACTTTTGCAAACAAATTAATTCAATATTTTAAAGTTTTCCATGGTAACTCTACGGTCCTATATCAGTTTGCTGTAGTATCCGGATAGTATCCTATCCAACTTTACTATGGGGGGGGGGGACTCGAGAGTCCTGTGCAGTCGGTAGAGGACAGTGTACTCAAGGTTGTACCACTTATAGTTTGTATCAATATACACAACATGGGCTCACTAACATCTGCCCACAGCCACGTGTCAGCATGGGGCTGAAAGTTATTCCTGCCTCGGTCATCGAGAGAAAAGTACAGCATGAGATTACAAGTAAATCAGACGTATACATAAGGAGTAACTTCTCCAATTACCCTCAGCAGGAGCTTTAATATCGTAGTCGACTATGTTTAAGCAGGAGGCCATCTGGGAATAAAGGTGTGAAGAGTTTGTTGTAATTTGGATTTGTGCCGTGTAATTAAACAAGTAAGTAACATTGCACTCTCGAGTCGCGCGCGACGCTCTCTTCAATGGAGCAACAACAGAGGTACACCATAGCGATACGACGATTCCAGTATGGGGTCCGCCGGGTACTGACTGAGACCCCCAGGAGCCACGTATAACCCCACCCACGGCTTCTCATATTGACACGTGAGCATTCAGAAGAGTGTCTCGACTAAATTGGGGGCGGGGTGCCTAGTTGCACACATACTCGCTATGCTGGTACAACCATGGGAGTACAACTCGGCGTCTCTTACCGAAGAAGCTGACGACGAATAGGCCTACAGGCAGGACTCGCACGACAGAAAGCTAACGTTATCTCTCGCGTGCCAACCGGTGTTCCACTGTAATCCCACGAGTTGGAGTCGCCATGGTCAACCAGCCTAGACACCAGATAAACAGCTGGTGTGTATCCCTAAACGGCAGTGTTAATGCAACATTAGGTAGTGTTACAAGCACTGATGCGTCTTGCCAATGTATAATTATGCTATATTGGCTAGCTGAAAGCAGAGCTAACGTTAGTAGTTCGTCGCGACGAACAGTAATGTAGCCTACAGTGTTGACGTGTTAACGCATTAATAGGAGGAGCACGGCTGTGCTTAAATAAAACTGTGTTTACATGCTCCATGAACCCAGTACCCAGAGTTCGTCTAAAACCAACTCACTTGCACGGAACAGCTAACACATAGACACCATTTTCTAAAGCTAAATTAAGCTAGGTAGCCAGGACTAGGGCCCCGAATGAAATAACAGCTTGACACCCGATTAACTTTGAAAGGCCTGCCAGTGAAAGCTGAAGGCTGTAACGCATCATCCCGACCACAGCAACCCATGGTAGAATGAGAAAGAAGGAAAGAAAAGCTGCAACGCACCTTTGGATTTCACGTGCACTTTAGCGTTTTTCTTTGAAGCCATGGCGAATTTCCGGCAGCAGGGCTGGTAGACCTCTGAAAGAAGAGTGGAAGAGGGACTGGAGCTGCCGAAGGGTGTACTACTAGCAGTAAAAAGAAATCAAAATTGCTTCTTCTGCCTCATAAAACTCAGAACCATAGAAACCCCGTCCACTTTAGGACTGACAGCTCTCACAACCAATGACAGACTTGCTACACAAACAAATGGGCGTGGTAAGAGGATTTTCAGACCAATGGAATTCGAGAGGCGTCCAGCTTATTCAACCGTGTGGATAGTCTTATCTTTGCCCCGCCCATCCGCTCCTCTGGAACGTGGCAAGATGGTAGATCCCCTGGCATGGCAGTGTTTCCTTTTTTTTTCTCTCCACACCATTTTTTATTTCAATTTAAAAAATATATCAACACAGAAACATGTCACAACAGAATACAGAACAGCCTCCTTACGTGACAGAGGAAATAATACAGTCAAAATAATTAAAAATGCAATCTTGATATGGTTTTAAATCCACTTCATTTGACATACAGTATGGTTTTAATTAGGCTATGTCTTAATTTTCTTTTGGGATATTTTAATGAGAGTGACTCTTCTCTACTTAGGCTACAGTTATCCCATGTTGTACTACCAGCGTTTCTTCCCCATTTCCATCAAATATGTATTCATTTGCACAATTTGTATTTGTTTACAATTTACAGAAACACTTGACTTGTATATAGACATTGTATGCTCTATGTTAAAAAACAAAACAAAAAAGTTTTGTTTCCCTGTCAAGACTGAATGAACAATGACATATGGTCAGTCAGAATTGCTTAAGTATATCCTTTACATCATATATTTTGTGATATCCATAGTGTTTCTGACTTCTGTATTATTGCAAGCCAGGGACTTTGAATACATGGGGTTACCATCAGCCATTTTTGTTATCACAAAACAGAGGCCTGCAGCAGTCAAAATGTAGCCAGCAGGCCTTTTTCACCGCACATATTTTGACTTGTCATAGTAGGACTGCCAGGTGTTACTGACAACATAAACAATGGCCGTGTTTTATTCAAGGGTCCATTCAAGGGCACAATAACAGGATCCTAAAACTTGAGCCACTAAATGAAAATTCAGCCATAATTAATTTTATTATTTACATCTGTGTTTTTCCTACTTTGACATGTCAAAATATCTTCCACAAGAGAGGCTTATCATAAGACAACTGAAATCTGCTGTTAATCATCTGCTAATTCACAATTTCTATTTTATTGGCTATTCTTCCCCTGGAGAAGCACAGCCATTTTCTTTGATTGTGATAAAAGAAATGTAATAACCAAAAAAATGGCCATTTTGTCAATTTCTGAAGGTAAAGTTCAAGTTTGCTAATGCTAGCTGCCAGTAATCAGAATCAGAATCAGAATACTTTATTGATCCCCTCAGGGGAAATTATGCGGTTACAGTCGCTCACATGTATAGAGAAGTACTAGTAGAAAGGAAATAAATAAATGAAATTTAAATAGACATAAAATATAAGTGTAAAATACAATAAGTACAAATAAGAAAAAATTGCTATAATAAAGAAGGTTATTGCACATTGTAATGAAGTTATTGCACATAGTTATGAATACGTTATTGCACATCATGAGTCCATAAATGAGTTCTGCCCAGGTGTCTGACATTCTGAGGGAGGAGTTATAAAGTTTGATCGCCACAGGCAGGAATGACTTCCTGTGGCGCTCTGTGGTGCATCTTGGTGGAATCAGTCTGTCACTGAAAGTGCTCCTGAGTTTGACCAGCACATTGTGGAGTGGGTGGGAGGTGTTGTCCAGGATGCTACGTATTTTAGACTGCATCCTCCTCTCTGACACCGCTGTCAGAGAGTCCAGCTCCACCCCAACAACATCACTGGCCTTTCTGATCAGTTTGTTGAGTCTGTTGGAATCCGCCACTCTCATCCTGCTGCCCCAGCAAACGACAGCAAACAGGAGAGCGCTGGCCACCACAGACTCATAAAACATCCTCAGCATCGTCCTGCAGATGTTCAGCCTTCTCAGAAAATAGAGGCGGCTTTGTCCCTTCTTGTACAGGGCTTCAGTGTTTGTAGACCAGTCCAGTTTATTGTCAATGTGCACTCCCAGGTACTTGTAGGCCTCCACAATGACCCCTTGGATGGAAACAGGGGTCATCGGAGTCTTTTTCCTCCTCAGGTCCACAACCAGTTCCTTTGTCTTTGTCACATTTAGTTTCAGGTAATTATCCTTGCACCATGTGACAAAGTTTCTCACCACTGTCCTGTACTCAGCCTCCTCGCCATTACTGATACATCCAACCACAGCAGAGTCATCAGAAAACTTCTGAAGATGGCAGGACTCTGTCTGGTAGTTGAAATCAGTGGTGTAAATGGTGAAGAGGAAGGGAGAGAGGACTGTCCCCCAAGTGTGAATTGACCATGGGCCGGAGCTGTTCCAGGACCAGTCTCTCCAGGGTCTTCGTGGTCAGAGCCACCGGTCTGTAGTCCTTCGATCTACTGGGACGTGGCGTCTTAGGCACAGGAACGAGGCAGGACGTCTTCCACATCACGGGGACCCTTTGAAGATTCAGGCTCATATTGAAGACCTTCTGAAGTACTCCACCAAGCTGGAGGGCCCAGGTCTTGAGCACCCCGGGGCTGACACCATCAGGGCCTGCAGCCTTTCCTGAGTGAAGTCTCCTCAGCTGTCTGCTCACCTGGTCAGCTGTGAAGCTCATCGTGGAAGTTTCCAATGGGGAAGGAGTGGAGCCATCGTGCTGCAGAGGGCAGCTGGTGGGGGAGCCAATGGGGGGAGGAGTAGGACCCTCACCAGAGGGTGGGGAGCAGCAAGGAGGGGGAGGAGGTGGTAGTGGAGGTGAGGGTGCTGCATGGCAGATAACAGAAGAGTCAGGTGGGGGCAGGGCAGAGGCCACTGTATCAAATCTGTTGAAAAACAGATTGAGTTCATTGGCCCTGTCCACACCACCATCAGTCCCTCTGCCGACTTGCCTGAAACCAGTGATGGTCCTCATGCCACTCCAGACCTCTTTCATGTTGTTTTGCTGGAGTTTCCCCTCCAGCTTCCTCCTGTACTTCTCCTTGGACTCTCTGATCTTCACCCTCAGGTCCATCTGAATGGTCCTCAGCTCCTCCCTGTCCCCAGCTCTAAAAGCCCTCTTCTTGGCATTCAGGATGGCTATAATGTCCTTTGTTACCCTCGGCTTGTTGTTGTTCGAGTAACAACGGACAGTCCTTGTTGGGACAATGGAGTCCACACAGAAGTTAATGTAGTCCGTTATGCACTCTGTGAGCCTATCAATGTCCTCACCCTGTGGCTCACAGAGTGCATTCCAGTCGGTCACCTCAAAACAGCCCCTCAGTGACTCCTGGGTCTCCTCTGACCATCCCCTCACTGTCCTGGTAGTTACTGGCTGTCGTTTAACCAGGGGCACATAACAGGGTTTGAGGTGCACCAGGTTATGGTCTGACCTGCCCAGTGGGGGGAGGGGGGAAGAGCTGTATGCATCCTTTCCATTAGCATACAGCAAGTCCAGGGTCCTCTCCTCTCTGGTTGAACATTTCACGTACTGTGTGAAGTTGGGCAAAGTTTTGTCCATGGTGACGTGGTTGAAGTCCCCCGAGATTATGATGAGGACGCTCGGGTGTCTTGTTTGTAGTTTGGCTATGACTCCATGAGTGACGTCACAAGCCGCCGTCGGGTTAGCAGAAGAGGGGATGTAGACCGCTACCACAATAACGTGGGATTTCCCTGGGCAGATAATATGGCCGGAGTCCCACGGCCAGAAGTTCAATATCAGGGCAGCAGACTCGTTCTTTGATTGTAATGTGGCCAGGGTTACACCATCTGTAATTAACTAGAACAGCAAGCCCACCTCCTTTCCGCTTACCACTCTCGTTGCAGTCCCTGTCCGCCCGAACGGTCTGAAAACCGGTGATAGTAACATTCTGGTCAGGGATGTCCCGGTGCAGCCATGTCTCAATGAAGCACATGATGCTGCACTCGCGAAAATCCTGTTGGCTCCTGGCTAACGCCGTTAGCTCGTCCATCTTATTAGCCAGCGATCTAACATTCACCATGACGAGAGAGGGTAGATACGGCTTGAATCTCCTTCTCTCCCTCCGTGCCTCTGTCTTCCGCTGTCTCGACCTCCTTCCTCTACCTCTACTTCCTCGAGGCTTCCTCCGGAGCTCCTCAGGAATCTGGAGGTTAGAGTTCACAGCGGCCGGATGGAGCGCCATCAGCTGATCCCGGCTGTAAACAATGGCGGCGTGCTGTTGTTGTCCTCCGGCGACATGGCACCCCAGAAGTAGTCCAATGACCAGAAAACGTATTAAAACTACTCTAAACTCCATCATTGTAGAGGGGCACCACTTAGAAGTCTATAAAAGTTACTTTTTAAGCTAAGAGAAAAATAAGAAAGCAGCTCTTTACAAAAGAGCGGAAAAGCTAGCGAGAGCGACCGCAGCAGCGTCCGTTCAGGTCGGCTACGTCTAACCTTGTTCATTACCCCAACTTAATGCTAACTGTTTGTAATGGAGATGTATCTGGTCCACTGGTTCACACAAGCTAACATCAAGCTGTCTGCTAAACACTGATTGAGTTAATATATTTGGTCCATTGACGTAACCTACAGAACCTTCAGGCTTCTTTCAGTTGAGCAGACAATACAAACAATATGCAGATGACTTGCTGACCAACTATCAACATGCTGTCTCAATTTAGCATAGGCCCTAGAGACTAACGTCACATAACGTTTCATAAACATGTACTGTAAATTTTTTTGCCCTTTAACATTCACAACTAGTTGCACAACTATCCACACACACAACCTCCTGCAGAGCACTGACCATCTAGTTATCTCACAAGCATATCTTACATTTAGTCAGCTCACACAGACAACAAAGCCACAGGGTGTGGGAGAGTGTGAGCTGTGAAGAGGACAGTTGTTCTCACAAACAGCATGTATGGTTGAGTGACTGAGGAGAGCTTTGAATTGACCTAATCACTGTGTGGAGAAGTGATTTGGGGCGTGAGGAGTGATCTAATCACCTGGAATTCCAGTTCCAGTGGAATGTCATTTGCATGATGGGTGTGTGTGTGTGTGTGTGTTGGGGGGACACACACTAAAAGTATTTAGTGTCACCCACAAGTAAACTGTAATGTTTAAAACTCCTACTGGCTTGCTGTACAGGTTGATTTAGGGGAGTTACAACTGCCATGATTATAGCAACCCTGTCTACAATTAATTTGCATTGGCTCATATCTGTTAGAACAAATGTAATGCCACCATGGGGAATATTCTTCCAATGCACAATGTTCTTATACCACAGTGGAAAGTTGGAAGGTCATTGTGGATGCCCAGGTAAACCAACAGTACAAGCTCTTGACTTTAACAGGAAAAACCAGGGTTTGCATCCCAGCTCACGCTTTAAGTCAAGATTGATTGACTTTTTAATTGATTTAGCCTGCAACTAATCATTAATGTCATTATGGATTATTCTGCCATCTATTTTCTCCATTCATCAAATAGTTGATTGGTCTATAGATAGGGTAGGAGCCCACATTTATATTTTTAGCCTAGGCTCCCAGGGAGGGCACCAGACAAATAGAGATTTACATGGATCCTATAAACCAGGGATACTCAACTTGCTTTGCCCGGGGGCCATTTTTGCAGAATGACATGAGGCCAGGGGCCAGTTAATAAACAGATTTTAATGATATCTATCAGATATCTTGCGGTGCTACCAGACGGGAACGCTTCACTGAAGCTAGCATGTTTTGACTCGTGATGGCGACATATATTATATTAGCAACCTTGCATTAAGCAAATGAAACACAGCGGTTTGCTATGAGGTGGCAAAATAAAGGCAAATTCATCCATCCATTTTTCATTGAATTGCCTATTTTCATTGTCAACCTTTCAACATTTGCTGTCCTCACTTATCTTTGCCAAGGGGCAAATCCAGTCACAGCAGCCCCGCACAGGCACAGGGAGAAGTTTGCCCTTAGGAATTTCTGCCAGGCAGACAGCCCTGAAGGAAAACTTCTCCCACAAATAAAAATAACAACAAAAATAAATAAATAAATATCCCACCTTATAACCCAAAAATTCCAATTTGCCAATTTTCATAATTGAAATCTATCAATCTAATAGAAAGTCGTTTACCAGTATATTTAATGAAGGGTGTCTTTAAAGAATCATCCATTTTACATTTAAATCTGTATGTTAGATATTCCATTGGTGGTAGCTCACATATCAACTTATGCCATCCAACAATTGTAGGTGGTGTATTATCAATCCATATGAGCAATATATTTTTCCGGGCAGCAAATGTAAGAATATGGAACAGCCTTCTTTGATAAGAGCCTTTAATATAAGGACTGAGTAAACCCAGAGGCACATCCTGAGGCTTTGACTGGAAATACATCAACCTCTCCTGTTCCTGCTCTGGAGTTTCCTTCCTGACACAAGAATGTATCTACAGAAAAGGCAGCAATGAAGGGAAGCACACAAGATGTAGATGCAACAAGAGGTTTGAAAGATATATTCCTGCTTAGTAGTCACAGTTACTGTACTGCCAGCCCACTGCACTACGGTTCCCGTGGACTTTTTATGTTTTACTTGCAGGCACACAAACTGAAAATCAATCACTCTTACACCCTTCACAGAAAGGCATGCATGTTTTCACTCTAATTGAATTGTAAAGCATTTTGCTCAACAGACAGAACTATGTTTTTCCAACTTTTTTCCATGTCTGTTGTGGACAGCATGTATTCCACCTACAAGCTGTTGCTCCAAAGTTTTAGTCCAAGCAGCCCATTTTATGAACGATACAAAAGGAACAAAAACATCTGAAATGAGAAATACTAAGTTTAGTTATTTTAATTTGTAAGAAAGGTTTCGGGTTGGGAAATGCATATGTGCGTGTGCATGTGTGTTTTCTGGGTTTGGTCTCTACCTTAGTGACAGCAGGCCTAGCTGAGTCACATCCCTCACTCTGTCCAGCAGCTCTCTTGCGCCCTCTGCTGACAGAGCACTTAAGACATCCCCTCTTTCAGGGGCCTGGATTTCTCCAGCCCACTTTATCTATACACACTACCAGCACTGGTGTAACTATAGCTTATATGGCTGTTCTCTAGCCATCATAATGTGCATTTCTCCATCGGTATGGAAGAGAGGTGAATGGAACGTTGCTGTTTAGGCAGTGCAGAGTGCCAGATTAGTTAGGCTGGACGGCTCTCCACACCAAGGAGGTCCAACATGAGCCATGTCAGTCTGAAAAGATGCCACTATTTCATGTCAGAGCTGCTTAATGATATAAGCTATATATATATCATGACAGAAGTTATCTCAGGGCACTTTTCATATAGAGCAGGTCTAGACCATACTTTTTATAGTATTATTTATTTATTATATAGTATATTTATTTTATATTTCTTCACATTTTTTATTGCTAATTTCTCTATTTTGTATTCTTGACTTGCTTTTTTACAGCACTTGCTTTTTAGCAAGTGCTTTTTATTTTATATATCTGTATATATTTTTATTTTTCTCTACTATGCTCATTTATGCGCCAATACACCAAAGCAAATTCCTTGTATGTGAAAACCTACTTGGCAATAAATCCGATTCTGATTCTGATTCTGATTTACAGAGACCCAACAATTCCCACCATGAGCAGCACTAGGCGACAGTGGCAAGGAAAAACTCCCTTTTAACAGGCAGAAACCTTGAGCAGAAGCAGAACCAGGCTCTGGGTGGGCGGTCATCTGGTCATCTGCCTCGACCGGTTAGGTTGAGAGAGAGAGAGATGGCCTAGCCATGGCAAGAGATCGTGTGGTTATCTTTGTGAACCATTCATGATCACACTATCCTGTTATCACTTGCACCTGCGTTCGACAAGTAAAAATATCTGCTGTCTATTCAACTTCCTGATGTAGAGGGTGCAGACAGCAGGGCAATAGACATGAGCAGTTAGCTTCACAAACATATTAAACATGCATAAAAGAGACATGAAAATGACTAAAAAGAGGTCTACGTAGGCTAAACCCCTGCCTTCATAGGGGCTTTTGGGAAAATGATGGCAAATGTCAGACCTATTAACACCCAACAGGAACAGTTAGTTCATCAAGCTGTTAGGGTCCTCATAAATCTAATTAGATAGACAATTGCATCATTATGTTATTCAATTTTTTTAGGGACACAAAAGATAATTTCAGTGAATTTTCTGCTGTGCTCTTAATCCCTGGCAGGTGGTGCTAAAGTGCACGTGTAAAGCTCAAACGTTCCCTCTGCAGTGAGGATCCACTGGACTAGTTTGGGTTTTGCATAATGATTAACGACACAGAAAAAAAACACATTGACATCTTTCCAAAATTCAAGTCAAAATGACACTGTGAACTACAGTACGTCACTAAAACTGTATATTGTTAATAACATTTTCCTTATATGAAAGACTATTCTTTTTCTGTCATGTATTTTTAAGTGAAAAAAAGATTTCCTGCTCGCTTTTATCTTTATCAAAAGGACATTTGAAAGACAATACTCCACTGTGAATGAATCATGTGCATGTGTATCTCATAGAGATGATTCACTTTATTTCTGTGAACGCTTTGAATTCAAATCTAAAAGCATTTCCTGGTACTCACTTCATGCCATGCTAATGCTAATCTGTTCTCTGCAGGAATACCTTTGTATGGAAAGCCGTTTGAGCATTTATTAGATATCCTTGATATCAAACGTCAGTGTCCTATACTAGTTCGGTCTTTGTCAGTACTAGTTGGACATTTTGGCGCACTAGTTCGCCACTGTGTCGTACTAGTTGAACAAAAACTCTTACTAGTAAGTCTTTTTCAGCAACTAGTACAACTTTTGTCCAACTAGTTCGAACAAACGCCGTACTAGTAAAGCCGAGCGCCGCACTAGTAGGACAAAATTCCCAACTAGTCGGCTTTTTGATGCACTAGTGGACATCTAGACCGAACTAGTAAGGCCAAACGTCTTACTAGTTAACTAGTAAGCTGCAAAAGCTCTTACTAGTTACACTAGTGAAGGCCAAATGCCCACTAGTTACACTAGTGAGGTGTTTTTGACCTTACTAGTGACACTAGTAAGGCTAAAAATGTTTACTAGTTGAACTAGTAAGGCCCGAAATGTCCACTAGTTGCACTAGTTGGCGTCTTTTGGCCTTACTAGTAACACTAGTAACACTAGTAAGGCCAAAAATGCTTAGTTTGGTCTTTGTCAGTACTAGTTGGACATTTTGGCGCACTAGTTCGCAACACTGTCGTACTAGTTGAACAAAAACTCTTACTAGTAGGTCTTTTTCAGCAACTAGTACAACTTTTGTCCAACTAGTTCGAACAAACGGCGTACTAGTAAAGCCAAGCGCCGCACTAGTAGGACAAAATTCCCAACTAGTCGGCTTTTTGACGCACTAGTGGACATCTAGACCGAACTAGTAAGGCCAAATGTCTTACTAGTGACACTAGTAAGGCTAAAAATGTTTACTAGTTGAACTAGTAAGAGCCAAAATGTCTACTAGTGACACTAGTAAGGTGTTTTTGACCTTACTAGTTCAACTAGTAAGGCCAAAACTGTTTACTAGTTGAACTAGTAAGAGCCAAAATGTCTACTAGTGACACTAGTTGGCGTCTTTTTTGCCTTACTAGTTCAACTAGCCTTACTAGTTCAACTAGTAAGGCTAAAAATGTTTACTAGTTGAACTAGTAGGAGCCAATATGTCCACTAGTCACACTAGTAAGTTTATTTCTGCCTTACTAGTTCAACTAGTGAAGCTAAAAGTGTCCACTAGTTGAACTAGTAAGAGCCAAAATGTCCACTAGTTGCACTAGTAAGAGCCAAAATGTCCACTAGTTGCACTAGTTGCAAACAACCTAATGAGGAGGTGGAGCAGAAGCTTAAATTAAGGCCTTCTATTGGCTCTTCAGTTCAAAATTCAAAATGCCAACCAGTCAGGACTCAGGATTTTGCCGTCGTCCCGCCTGCTTCATTTGCATGCAGTCCACTAGTGACACTAGTTGGGGTCTTTTGGCCTTACTAGTAACACTAGTAAGGTTCAAAGCGTCTACTAGTTGAACTAGTAGAAGGTAACATGTCCACTAGTCGCACTAGTAATGTGTTTTTGACCTTACTAGTTCAACTAGTAAGGCTCAAAGCGTCTACTAGTTGAACTAGTAGAAGGCAAAATGCCCACTAGTTGCACTAGTTGGGCCCTTTTCTGCCTTACTAGTAACACTAGTAAGGCTAAAAATGTTTACTAGTTCAACTAGTAAGAGCCGGAATGTCTACTAGTTCAACTAGTAAGGCCAAAAATGTCCACTAGTTGAACTAGTAAGGGCCAAAACGTCTACTAGTGACACTAGTTGGC